>JAWLRI010001060.1:730147-762090 GCA_034781795.1 Crypturellus tataupa | reverse complement strand
GTCCGTCCGTCCTCTCTGTCCGTCCTTCCTCTCTTTCCTTCCTTCCTCTCTTTCCTTGTCTCATTCATTTTCTCTTTTTTTCTTTCACTGTTTTTCTCTCTTTTTCTCACCTTTTAATATTTCACACAATGATGCCTTTAATATGGTGCTGCCGTGAAGTCATTACCCTGGGCATCAACTACACGCCTACAGACCAAACTCTGCCTGATTATCACATTATAAAATGGAAAGTTACTCCTGAATAGAAATTGGCTGCCCCTTCCTAAAGCACACAGGCATCGGGGGCAGATAAAAGAGTTTCCATCATGGTTCACACACAACTACGCTTTGCTTCAGAGGAGGAGAAAGAAGACATGTGGCTGGAGCACACCGTGGTGAAGGCATGCATGATGCAATTTGAGTTTCTTCATTTTTTTGTGATTTTTGCTTGCAACGCTGTGCTTCGTGCACTGGCAATGTAGCAGCTGCATTGGCTGGAGTCCTTGGGGTTGGAGGTTCCCAAGAAATCAGAGTTAAATCCAAGGTCATGCTGACTTACAGCAATTCCCCAACATGAGAGGCTCACACAGCATCACTAGTGAGCACGAGCTACTGAGTCCTGTACTAAACCACTACACTAATCCAGAAATTATTATGAAATATAGAGGGACACAGGATCCTTCTAGCTGGGATCTTACATAGATAACTATTGAACTATGCCTCTTTGCATGGCATCCACCTTGCAGCATTCTGATGATGAACTGTGGAAAAACTGCTCAATCCTTCTGGGTTTCCCAAGGGAATAGTTGGAAGATCCTGAATTAGAGCAAGGTAGAGACACTCCTTATGTTTGGTGCTGTCCACACACAGAAAATAGATTTGATATTAATAGTTTACAATATGTTCTGTAGGAACACAGCTGTTTGTTAGAATATTACATTTTGCCTCTTCTGACTCTTTTTCCCTCAAAATCCCCCTTATTGTGCTTAGGGTGGGAGCCTCATAGAAAATCAGGTTATACCAGAGCTACAGTGGGAAGATTTTGGCTTCACTGATACCTGTATGGCCTGTGAATGAAAGCACACATAGCTTTCATCCTAAGCATCCTAACGAGAGATGTCTTGAGCTGTAATTTGGACCAATTCTTTCACATGAATAAGATTTTTAGACTACAGAAATGCCCTAGTCTTGCAAATCCTCTCCTATTGAACGACTCTGAGGTTTAGGTTGCAGTGTGCATACGATAGTATGCTCAAGTGGATGGTCGATAAGTTGGATTAGGGAAGGGACTGGGATCTGCATTCCACTGCCAGTGCAGACTAACTCTCTAGGCCACTTTCCCTGGCTGGCTGGTCATCCAGGGTCCTTTTTGACTCAGAGCGAGAGGGGAATTCTTAGGACAATTCACCCCATTTCTTTGCAGAGTATCTATCACAGAGTCACAGAATGGTTGAGGGTGGAAGGGACCTTTAGAGATCATCTAGTCCAACCCCCTGCTCCAGCAGGGACACCTAGAGCATGGGGCACCCGGGCGCATCCAGGCTGGTTGGGAGATCTCCAGAGAAGGAGACTCCACAGCCTCTCTGGGCAGCCTGTGCCAGGGCTCTGGCACCCTCACAGGAAAGAAATTCTTCCTCACATGGAGATGGAACTGCCTGGTTTTCAACTTGTAACCCATTAGCCCTTGTCCTGTCACTGGCCACCACCGAGAAGAGTTTGGCCCCATCTTCCCTACATTCTCCCCCCAGATATTTGCACATGTTGTTCAGACCCCCTCTCAATACCCTCTCCTGGAGACTAAACAGGCCCAGCTCACTCAGTCTTTCCTCATACAACAAATGCTCCAGTCCCTTAATCATCTTCGTGGCCCTACGCTGGACCCTCTCTAGGAGCTCCACGTCCTTCTTGTCCTGGGGAGCCCAGAACTGCCCCCAATACTCCAGATGTGGCCTCACCAGAGCTGAGCAGAGGGGCAGGATCCCCTCCCTCGACCTGCTGGTAACGTTCCTCCTAATGTAGGTCACGATCCCACTGGCCTAATTGTGAAATAGCTTTAGCATCCTGGCTTACGCCCAGGTTCTGTTCCTGACGGCCCACAGCGTGTGGGTACTAGTTCATTCCCAGGTATTTCTTTTACCACGGTTCCAAAGTGAGGAAGAGGATGATAACACTCCCTGTGCTTGTGATGCCTGCTCAGGCTGCTCTTGATCTCAAACAGGGACTATCTTTCATGATACAGAACCTATCACAATAGGACATGGAAACAGCGACAGGGAAGAATGAAAACACTTTCTCCTGGTAACTTATGAGACTTTTAAGACTACGGATCAGGAAATGGATATTTTAGTACAAAATGCATATTATGACACTCTTGTTTTTATTGCTTCTTTATGTCACTGCTGCATAGAAATTGTCATCATCCTGGCCTGGGATGATGACAATTTAATAATATTTCCTTTATGGAATAGAGGAAATAATAATAATTCCTCTATGGAAATTCAGAAAATGAGTTACAATCCTGACTGCGCTGATGACAAGGCTCTGCTAGAGGACAAACTTCCTCCCCTCTAGCCTACTGCCAAACCCTCTCCCTTTCTATGTAGGCTGCTGGGCAATCCCTGTTACATCCCTGGATGTACCGCTGAATCAGGAATGGCAGAGCTCTGGTAGGATCCATCTCATTGAGTTTCAGATACCTCCAGGTGGGATAGGACATGGAATAACCTCATTTAACAGCACATGTCATCCCAGATGGTTCCCCCTGAGGAAAAGTCATGTGAAATGCCTCATGGCACCTCTCCTAAGACAAGATGAATGTTATTCTGGTTTTGCCCAATCTCTCTTCATTGACCTGAGGTGTTTAACATTGCAGACACAGGACAGCTGAATCCCACCCCAGGTTGAGAGATCTGCCTTGACACTTGTAGACATGGCAAAAGAAAGACCCAGATTTCTTGCATCTGGCTGATTTTGGAGGGTTTATCACTGAATAAAGGACAATCCAGTGCTCTAGATGGACTAACAGAGCAAGGCCCAGAGCTACTGGTCTCTACAGGGGACAGTCCAATTCAGGTCCTAGCAGAGCTGCACTAATTTGCCCTCTGGAAGAACCTGCATTCTACCTCTGCTTCTGGAGGGAGTTTCAAGAGACCTGAATTCAGGAGACATGTACCTATCATCCAGGCACTCTCCTTTTCTCTAAAGCCATTAAAACAGACTCGCTGCACTGTGAGGTGAGGAAGCGCTTCACCAGGTGAGTCAGGCTTGTAGAATGAGACCCAAAAGGAAAGAAAAAGGAACAAAGTCTGGTTCTGGGTGCCACGGTCTGTTGAAATGCAGAGAAAAAGTCCTATAGGCCCACTCAGCTCCAATCATTCTTCTATATCCTTAGGGCTGCATGTTTTTCCATAGACTATTCAATTTATTATTTGCCAGTTCCAAGTATAGCAAATTCACAGAGTGAGAAAAATCTCATTTTGAGTTGGTTTTGGCTTCTCTCTTGCAGTTAGACTTCTTTGGAACAAGGTCTTTGCACTTTATTACAACAAATGCCCACAGGTTATTATTTCAGAGAGCCATTAGGGAACGGAGTCCAAGTACAGGAGGCCAGTGGGCAGAAAGGGGCCAGGAGAGAACGCACAAAGCTCCTGAAATGCATCATTTTTCAACTTGCCATAAAGCAAATGATGGGGAGAACCTGAACTAAGAAACACCCATTGAGAAAAGGGCATTTTTTCCCCTCCTCTCTTTGGCTGTGACTGTTGTTTTTTTTTATCATTTTACAAACACATATAAATCACCACTTATAAAGAAATGCTTTGGGACAACTTACTCAAAAAAATGCAACTTTTTAGAAGGTTGCTGAATAGACAAGACAAACTGCTTTGCTCCATCCTACAGAATCCCTGTGGCTCAGGGCATAGATGGACCTGGTTATAGTAATACAGGCCATCTGAGATGAAGCTGACAGCCTAATTCATATTTACAATTTAATTCCTACTTCTCACCATCACAATCAGTATAACTTTTCATCAGTTCACCTTTCCTTCTCTCTGAAGGTGTTAATTCATTGGGGAAGAGGGTAGAAAAATGCTGCAGGACATTCACATCAGGTAACACTTCTTAGAAACCACCAAGCTCTTGGCTGATATTGACTAGAGCCTTGACACAGGCACTATTATAAGCCTAAAAGATTTTTGTTTGAAAATGAAATTTGGGGTCTTCATTTTTTCAATCATTTCAGTTATTTTAACCAATATGCTGATCATTCAGGCACCTTTTCTATCTGTTTGTAAGATCTCTTACAATGTGTCTCCAGTCCACTCAATTGTCTGTATTTGTCAGTTTTGCCAGCTATGCTTTTAACAGACAGACAGTGAAACTTGTCTTCAAGGTCAGAAATAACTACCTGGTAAGAAATAATAACAATAACAAAAATAATTGTTATGGTTAGGGTTAATAATAATAATGCCAATCTATCATACCATAAGATCCAGAAGAATAGCTCAGAGTCAGAAGTCTAACTTTACATGCCTAAAATTAGAGGAGGAGGATACCATACTGCTTAGTCATGCTCAGGTCATTACTTTTTATAGAGTGGATATTATGGATGAATTTCACTCAGAAATGGGACACTGCATCCATTGTTTTGTCAGTTCTCATAAATCCCATAAATCAAATGGAGGTCAGAGGTGATCTAATCAATCATTTTATCCGGACAAAAATATTTGTCATTATAAAGCATGTGGCTTTTTTGGATTACTATAATTTACAATTTAGAAAGGTCAAAAAAATATAGAGAGCCTTTTTCTAATAGAAAATAATAATCTATTGTCAACAATTCTTTTTTTCACTTTTAAATAGCAAAAAGGGGGAAAACCATATCCCTCTCAACACATTGCCTTTTATCTCTTATGCTGAAAGGAAATAACAAAAGAAAGCCAACACTGGTCTTCTGTCACTGTACTAAGAGAGCGATTTCTTGGAAAGAAAAATGTTTGGGATTTTTTCTATTAAAAATTTAATATGAATAATTCAAAAAAAAATGAAGAAGATGATAATTTCTCTCAATATTTATCATTTAAAAATGTCAACTTTGATCTACTCAGTTCTACATTAATTTCAAACAATCAGCCAGAAAATTTGAGCTAACTGTCCACCCTATACTATCCCAATGGATAGAGTTGTCAGGTATTGTAATAGCATATACTGCCTTAAACAGGCAGGGTTATTAGCAGAAATGGAAAATAGCTCCACACAGAGACAGGAAAGTGTGTGTGTTGCCTTGTTCCAGCCTCAACTTGGTTGTGAGTGTGACCTGCTGGAGCTCTGCCCCACACATGGCAATAGACAGGGTGGGATTCACACAATGGGTTGTGAGCTTCATCTTGCCCAGTAGCAATTCTATAAACAAGGTTGGATGAATCATGCCCTAAAAATTCCTATTTCCCCCAAATGACTGTAAAGGGAGCCCCAAATGAGGATTTCCATAGCGTTGGCTGAGATGAATGGGAGACCAGGGGGAGAGTAATGTGCAAAAAAATAACCATATGGTTGCATGCAACATACAGAGAGAACAGATGAAACAGAGAGAGATTTACAGAAGTAATAATATGATCCCAAAGCTATAATGAAGTAATATTATCCCCAGTTGGCAGAGGAGGAAATTGAAGTATAAAGATGTGTACAGCCCAGTCCAATTTCTGATGAAGCCAAATTATTTGTCTGTCATTACCTATGATGAGGAAAATCCAGGAATACAACACAGAGTTTTTGAGCCCTGTCCTGATGTAGGGAATCCCAGCCATACACTGCAGTGTTTTACACAGAAGATGGGTACTATATGGCTGCCCAACCCGTTGCATCACAGTAAATCAGTTTAACACCCCCTCCAAAGTCTTGTTTAGTGCAGCTCTGGGGTGACTTTTGGTTGTTCCGTGTCTTCTTGCCTGTAAGTCTGGCTTAATTCTCTGAGAGGATCGCAAAGAGGAAGAGAGAAAGGGTCCAGGGGGCTTCTGCTAAATGTCACATTGGGAATACCTTGGCTTATACCTTTGCTTGCCTCTCTGCAGTACATTTTCCAAAGATACAGGCAGTTGCCATGTTATGGAAGATGGATCCAATGCTTCATAGAAGTATTGCAATTTGTGTGAATATGCCCTGTTGAGCGTGTTGCATGTGTTCTCAGATAACAGACTCCTAGTCTCAGGGATTTCCAGAAAATATAGCATTTTGCTGCAACTGGCAGATGCTCCTGTCCTCTTCCTTTCCCCAAAATGATCTAGGAATTAGCAGGGCAGCGTTATCTTGAGATTATCTTACAGAAGACAGAGAATCCTTTCAGGGAGTGCTTGTGCAAGATGTTGAATACTTAGGTAAGCCCTAGAAAGCTAACTGATATCAAAAGCAAGGCCATCGTGGCAAGCTCCAGATCCCCAGGTAGCTCACAGAGGGCTTTCCCGTCACTGCAGCATTTAATACAACACAGATAAGCTCACTGAGGCCATGGTTCTAAAATAATTGCATGGGTTAATTGTGCACTGGCTCATTTAATGCCCTGCTGTGTGGTCTTTTGCAGACAGTGGAGAAGTGGCTGAAAGGCCAGGAGGTAGAACAAGCTCTGTGCCGCAAGTCCTGGCTGATCCCACCTTATATGACACATGGAGTGACTCCAATGAGGAAACACCTAACCTGGGTCTGCCCTTGGGTGATCTGGCCGCAGAGGACACAGCAGTAACAACAGGAACCACAAGCCTTAGCCTCTTGGCCTTTGTTGCCCAAGCTGAGCTGTAAAATCTATCTTGCTCCATCACTGCTTGAGCCAGATGATGTTCATCTGCGATCCTTGTGCCTGCAGTGTAGACACACTCTGTATACAGGTGTGAGTTGATGTTACGCTGAGCCTGGTGCAAACTGCAGGCTGCTGTGGACAGCAGCTCTCCTCTTCCTTCCCCAGCTACGTGTTTTTGACACCCTCATGGTAACTGGGCAGCCACAGAGTAAATCAGAGTAACTGGCTGCTAACATGGAAAACTGAGGAGGTTCAGCTTGGAGCAGCTCATCAATCCCACTCACCTCGTGGCTGTGCAATTAGGAGATCCAGCACAAGGGAGTAGGAGGGAACACATGGCTGGGGATGCCGGGAGGATGGAGCAGGCTATTCCCTCCCTCAGCAGCCTGCAGTGACACCGAATTAGGTGTGACACGAAATCTCCAATTTCACTGTGGTTTAAATGCTCTAAGCCTGTGTTGATGAGGCTTCTTCCCTCCTCTCTTAATTCCAGCATTAGTGGATAATGCTCAGGTGGCTGCATGATGCCCTGGATCAAATTCTTGACATGGACAAAAGCTGCTCATTTTTCCTTGGCTCAGATAGCAGCCAGGTCGGTTCCCTCATCTGGTTTCCCTTGCAACCAAATGAGTGTTAACAGGGACAGGTGCACACAGTTGGGAGCTGCAGAGGCAAGGAAAGACCCTCTAATTTACAGGCAGCTCAGATATTGGGTTGACTTAATCTCCCTGCCAAACCGTGCCCCAAGACATGAGCCAGCAGGGGCATGGCAATGGGCAAATATGGGTAAGAAAAGGCCAGCCTGGTGCAGAGAGTAGAAGACCACACCAACAGCTTAAGTACAGGCAAACTGTTTTGTGGCTCCTAGTATGTCAAAGAAAGTTCAAATGGGGAATGGATGTGGATTTGTTGAGAGACAGGGATGGAGGATGCAGAGAAGGAAGCAGACAGGCTTGAATCCTTCCATGACTGAGGTATGATGTGATCCATGCTTTGCTCTACACCCTCTAGGTCTCTTGTCTGACTTGAGATCTGCTTTCTTTCTTCAACCCTCCTGATCTTTACTGTATTTATCTGCTGAAGGGCAGGTGGAGCATGGGATCTCTTGATGCCATGTGTCAAGGTGGTACCACCTTCCAATCAGCCTTTCTCCAATGCTGCCTCTGTTGACACAGACTATCTTAAAAGTGATCTCCCCTTGACTTAAGCTGAGTGTCATTAATTAGGTTTTGCTTTTTTTCTTTTCTGGTCATTCAGTCAAAATATAATGATATTCTCATATGTTACCTCCAGTATTATTATAGGCTTCTCAATGGATTCCATATTGCGTCCTCAGTTATAATATTAAATCAGCCAGCTCTAAACCTCAAGATGATTGAAACATTCTGGTTCAGTTGTGTGTTCCAACTTGCATCAAGCCAAATTGCTTTAAATACATCAAAATTCACGGGCTGCATAAAGAATGCAGGTCAAACCCAGACACGGATCTGTGGCTGATAGGAGTGGCATCCAGACTATGCCACTGAGGGAGACTGTATCCTTTCTGGCTTTGCAAATTCAAAATAAAATAAAACAATATGAGAGGACAGACCCTGCTACATACTATAGACTTATAGGTTTAGTCTAGTGAACTGGAAGAACCTGGGCAAGTGTGTCTTACAATTCCATTCTAGATGGACTACAAACTGGCTGCAGTCTTCAAAGTGATGTAGTTGAAGAACCTCAGAACCAGCAATGTCTGAGGAAAAGGCCCAAATGGGCCTGCAAGGTTGCAGGTGCTCATGAAGCAGCAGAATGGGGTGCTCCTGGCAGATGCATTGCTTTTCTTTCCTGTCCTTCTAAAAAGCTGCCCATGAGAAACACAGTCTAATGTAGACTTGAATGTATAAAAATAAAGCTGTTGAAACTAGGGATTAGAGACTAGGATTATGAGAGCATGGGACACATTTTCTGAAACTTGGCATTGAAATATACCCATTTTCATTAAAAGAAAGCCCCAATTAATCAGTATAATAATAATAAAAAAACAACTAGAAGAAATACAGTTGTCTTTTTTCATCGCTGAGCTTGCCAACTTTGCATGAATGACTTAGAGACCTCTGAAAAGAGTGCTCAAAACTAACTGCCGTCCAATTTTTGGAAAATTGTTATGGATTTTTTTTAAAACTCTTTTACCATAAATGTTCTGGGTATCCAGTTGTGTAATTTCAGGTCACATCTTTGACTTAAGAAAAAAGGAACAAAATCAGACATTAGGAACAGTTGTGTTTTAGTTATGCAGAAATAACCAATTTGTTTTCATGTCATGTCGAGCTCTCTGTCACTCTTTCTGAGACTGACTCTATTGTAGTGTTTATTCTGATCAAGCTGAGTGTATACAGTCCTTTGCAGTTTGCTGGATTCATTCAAGGCATCAGAAGTGCTTTTTATTTTTTTGACCAATGTAAACAATAGTAATTTGATGTGGTTTTAATATTTCAGTAAATCCATAGATTATTTTTTAATAATGGCGAGAAATTTAAAAGTGAGTGTAAATGTATATTGTGCTTGCAATAATAGTTGAAAATTAGTCTGAGCATATTACATCATCTCGGAATATTATTTTTTCAGAATTCCGTGCTCACTTGTAACTTGGAGGCCAAGTCTTTGGAAGGTCGAGTGGACTGAACTTCGATTAGACCTGCATCCCTTGAGGAATGTTTGTCCTACCCTCTTCAGGGAGATGCTGAGCTCCTTCGCTTCGGTTCAAGGGCTAAGTCTGTAATATTTATATGTTTAGGGTCTGAGCATCTCATCTAGGACCTCAGTGTAGGACTGTGGATATCTCCTTTTCTGTAATCTGTGGAGAGCGCCATGGCTTAGAGGACAATTCTTCCCTCTTCAGGCCAGGCTGAAATGTCCTCTGAAACTGCCCATCTCCATCCATCGGCTATAGAATAACCCTACAGCAACCTCACAGAGGTGCTCAATTAACTGTCTACAATAGATGTCTGCAATAAGGTGGGAGCAACCCAAATCCTAAGGCCTGTCCATGCATTTGCAATGTCCAGGATCATTCTCATTTGCATAGAACCCATCCCAGTGGGTCCCTGCAGGTTGTCTGATGCCTTTGCAGCATCACAGAAGGCCTCAACGCTTTTATTGGGCGCAAATTAATACTTCTGGGGACGGAGGTCTCAGAGGTGATGCTGAAGTGCCATCAGCCATGCATTTCACCTTGGGATCTTTTTCATCTCTGGTTCCGTATTCTTTTTCCTTGGCCTCCCATCTCCCCCATCCCTCCCAGCTGCAGCCCATGAAGCGATGGAAGAGAGCCGGTGTGGAAATTATTTTCCCATGTACCCAGAGACTAGTATAATTTCATATTAGAAGCTAAAATTAAAATCCTATTACAATAAAAGTAACCGGAATCCCGGTGGGGCAACATACCAAACATTAGCCGAAAACACCTTCCTGAGCAGGCAAAGGAAATCATGAGGGAGAATGGCATCTGTTATTAACATCTGAGTGCAAATTCTTTCCACCTGTCGCAGGCAGAAAGTCAAAAACCCTTCATTTTTCTGCTGAGCACTAGATCTGCCTGTCTAGAGGACACTGTAAATTTCATTAAGTGACTTTCCAACGCAGCCTGCGTGGATGTTGTTTCAGGCCCTTCCAGCAGCCAGCGCTGGGGAGGCACCTGGGGATGTTGGTTCGACTGAGGAGCTTGGGTTTCCCAGCTCGATCTGAAGATGATGGAATGCTTTCATTTCCTGAGAAGAAACCGCAACGGTTCGTATTTGTATAGATGGATTGAAGCGGGCAAAAAAACCCCACTTATCGGGGCAATGGCAGCTGCTATAGGGAGGGAAAAGCTAGACGCAAAGAAAGATGAGCATGGTCTTTAGGTAGCACCAGTAAGCCAAGAAAAAAAAAGCAAAATTAAATAATAATAAGCAACAAGCAATAATATTGAGAGATCCTAGTATGTCTCATGTACCATGGATTTCTGAAGGTCAAGGTGCCAGGAAACTACGGCACAGAGCGAAGGCAGAGCATTCCCAGGAGAAGAAGAGCTGGAAAAAGTCCTTGTATCTCCAAAAATACTTCCTAAGGCAAGTCCAGTTTTCTCAGCTTTCCATCCCATGTGGTCCTGTGAGATGAACCTTGCAAGCTGGGTCCTGTACATCATCCTGTGTCCTCCAACAGTTTCTTTCAGGCATTGTGTCATCTCCGTTGGGTATAGTCTGCTTTCTATTTAATTAAAAAAAAATCTTAGGGTAGGGATTATCTCTTATGCAGATATACACCACCCAATAGGGCCAGTATTTCAGACTGGGAGTTCCAATCCCTGTATAGCATGAAAAATATCCTGTTTTTGACAGGTGGGAGAGGAGAGGGAGGTTTCAGGAATAAATCCAGAAAAGGGTCAGGTAATTGGTGATAGAAATGGCATCAATGATGCTTTTGGTTTAAGGCAGCGATTTCAACTTCAGCCACCTCCCTGCATACACCAGTTTGAGCAACAAGCTGCTTTCCGTCCCCAGCGGGAACTGTCTGCATGGAGTTGGCACGTGCATTTATGTGACTGCACGGTACGCCAGAGTGGGATTAGGTCCGGCTTGAAAAAGAAAACCACCAGAATAAATACACAAATAATAAAACACAGTATTTTAATTTTTTTTTTGCACTGGTCTGGTAGCTTCTACTGGTCTGCAGCAGAATTGCTGCCTCTGGGACCCCTGGTAGCACCTCCACAGTTTCTCCATGTTTTCATAAAAGCAAAGACTGCACTTTCAGGCTGGCTGTGACATTGTTGTATATGCCACACAACTTACCACACTTCCCCATGCCTCAGTTTCCCCATTTCAAAGGAATGAAACGATATTCCCCTCCTCTGAAAAGAAATACAATGTGACATTTATGGGATGTGCTATATAGAAACCATGCATTGTTATTAAATCTCACCTTTAGTAAGCAAACCACTTAAACATGTGCTTGAGATTTAGCATATGCTTCAATCGCATTGGGGCTGAAACGCCTGATTAAGTGTTGTGCTGAAGAGAGGGGGATTGAGGAACAGTGGTAACGGCTCCTCGATCATCTATTGCGCTTAATTTTTTTTACATTAGCAAAGTGCAACCTGGAGAAAAGTTGCATTTCACTCCAGAGATGCTCCGCAGGGGGGAACTTTGCATTGAAATGCCCACCTGCAGCCAAGTCCTGGAATCCCGGCTGTTACCCTCAGCGGAGTTTATCATTAAGGGCAGGGGAGCTGGAACTCCTCCTGCTCTGTAAAGTCAGGGAGGGGAAACCAAGAAGAAAGCGGCAACAACAAGAAACCTGAGCCAAGAAGTGGGTTTCGCTCTTAGCATCTGCACTCTATCACGCACTTGAACCCAGGAATGGTTGTGTTGGGTCATTCCAAAGACCTATTCGGGCTGTTACTCCTTACCCACCCGCGGCTGCCTGGGGAACACTGTAAGAAGAGGACAAGCCTGGAAGGCCCCACGTTTGCTCAGTGGCCGGTGGCTTATGGTCATCCCTTTGGCAGCTACTTGGCATTTCAATGAGGTTTTTGGAGGAAACCTTCCTTGGGAGGAAGTCCTCTCCCTCCATCAATCACAGGAAGAGCACAGGATCATCAGCTACCTTAGAACTATTCTCAGAATTACAGAAGTGCCCAAATTAACTTAATTTCAGAGCAGACAAATGCCCAAACTTGACTTTTTTTACTCCTGAAATGTCAGTAATGGTGTCCTGAAGTCAAAGCTGCTTCTCTGCAGCCTGAACAAACGGAGTAACAAATCAGATGATTCTCACTCAGCAACGGTAATGTAGGAGCTGCATTGTTAAGAGAAACATCATGTATTTTTGATAAAATTAACAGATATGAGAATGTATAGAATTTGCAAAACTTCACAGTTGCACAGCATAGACATCCCTTGATTATAATGCTTTTACAAATCTCTATCATTCCTAATGATTATTTCTAGAATGGTCTGTCCTGGGAATCTACCTCTGGTGGACTCTTCTTCAAACAACCTACTGCTTTAATACTGCTTTAAATTTGTATTTTGTAGGAATGCATGAAAGTAATATGTCCTTGCATTTATATAGAGATAAGAGTCCTACTGAACAAAGTGTCTGAGCTCTCCACAATCTTCCAGGCATTTACTGCTCTGGAACAGAGGGCAACTCAGTCTCCAGGTCCTGTGTCAAAGACTGTTTATATATTGCACATTATCAACACCACGTACAGAGTCTTTGGGACAAGACAGGGGTTCCCTTGCTCCTGGGAAGCATTCCTAGACCAGGAATTTTCCCCTCTTGACATACAGGTGGAAAAGGTTTAAGAAATACATCCACTCACACATTCCAGTTGAGACGGGGAAGGTTGACTTCCTACTCTGCATTGCACGGAGGATATATGGTTTGTTCTTTCTCAACTGAAACATTTTCATTGTAGATGTCAACATGGAAATGATCCATTTCAACAAGAAAAAAAGTGACCATGAAATCCAACAGAACGGACAGATTTCATCTATCTATCTAAATACCCAAGAATCCCTCCTCTCCACTCCATTTTGCAATATCAGATCAAAAATAAAAAATAAAAAAAATAAAAAAAAAGCAATGAGATTCTCCCCAATGAAGTCAGCAGGGCTCCTGCATATCCTGAATGTCCTTCCTGGCCTGGAGTAGAGAAGAGGTCTCTCCTGGGGGGAGATTCTGCTTCCAAAGCATGCAATGAACAGGACTTTTCTCAGCAAACATCCTCCTGGCCCTTGATGAAGAGACAGCCCAGATCCTTTGGGAAGGAAAAACAGCTACAAGCCTCAAATAAACCCAGGCAAAGCGCCCGGCCCTTGCACCGTGCCACACCTTCGGAAACGCTGGAGGAGCCAGGAGGCTGCGGTGGGAAACGGTTCCATCCCTAGAAGAAACCTCTCCCATCAATCAGCAAGGCTTGCTGGATCACGCAGCCGGCAGCAGCTCAGGCCAGACGTCCAGGTCGTCTACCCTGCCTTGAATTCATGGTTTTCCACCTGCCTTGCGGCTGTAAAGGTCATTCCTGTTTTCTCGCAGTAGGAATTTGTTTCTGTTTTCTTCCCTTTCCTTCTTATGTGTTGGCTTGGGATGATGCACTCTGCAGTCGGGACTGCACACTCGGTCTTGTGAAGAACTTGAGGTCGTTTACACGAAAGGTTCACGGGACTGGCTCAAAAAATGCTCCGACTTGGAAAAAACCCGAGGAAGCTTCCAAACAGCTGTGGGAATTTCCCACCCATCGTTATGGAGAGTAAACTTACATATCATGCTCAGGCCTGTAAAACATCCACTAGAAGGAACTCTGTCCATGCAACGGCAGTGCAGAAGTCCATGATTTTGAACATAGCAGAACTGACCTACTCGTGTTTCCATAATCTCTCCAATTGTATTAGACCTTCTGGGACCATCATGGTTTTGAATGTGCAGAACAGAGCACCTCTTTCCCCATGAGCAAGTCAAATGAGATGTGCAGAGAAGCTCAGGACAGTCAAGGAAGGGACTTGATGTGGAAGGAGCAGGATTGGGATGTTGTATTTGCAAAGGGCAAAAATGAATTAAGATAAGAAACCCTCCTGAACAATAAGGATGGCCACGCTGAAGGACAAAGTCCTGTGAAACAAACCTGAACACAATCACTTACTCAAATTCACGAAAGCACCAAGTCATAGCCACCTTACTCTGCCACTTTGGACATGTGAGTGTGGTCTATGTGGATTTTAGTGCCACATTTAACAGGTCTTGAGAGCCAAGAGCTCCTTGCTCCCACCACTGAAATCCATGCAAATCTCTCCACTAACTTCAACAGCTACTGGCTCTGCTTCCAGTTCCTGGGTTTTAAGTGCAAGTAATGAGCAATGTTAGGCCAGTTCCAAGTACTACGTGTTCCTTCCATTCGCTGGGGAAAGACTATAAAATGTCTTTCTAACCTGGCAAGTGGTGGATTTCATATTCCCAAATCAGTTGCCTTTAAAAGCGATTGTGTGAGAGCGGGAAGGGGGAAGCACAACAGCTTCCAGCAATGCATTTTTCCCCTAGCTTGACCTCTGGGATGGAGACATGTCAGGGCACCAGTCTTGCTGCTCTAGCACCGTGATGCAGCGCTTGCCTCTATTTTCTGATCAAACCTATTAGTAGGTTTGATTGATACACACACGTACATGCACTTATCTGGGTCTCCCAAGCTGCTTTAAATCCCAAGGCTGTTGCTTCCTGCACCTAAAGGAGTGAATGCTGCAGAGATTTGCAGAAGGCTGAATGGGCTCCCTGTTCCTTGGTGGGATGGGGTGAGGAGCAGGGTCTGAATATCACCCAAGGGATTCTGCAAGAGGCAGGCGTGGAATTGGAGAGCTGAGGTCCTGGAAAACATCTGAGTTTGACAAGGAAGAACTGTTCCTTGGTGCCAGTCTCTCCACAAGTCTCCCCAGGGATTGCACAAGAGAACATAAAATGACAACACATGCATTTTGGTTAAGTTCCTAAGAGCAAATAGGAGGAATCCTGGCTATCTATCAGCCCTAAAGGCACTTGAGCAGTATGATAAAGGCATCCTTGAATCTCAGTGCAATGAGAACAGCTAGTGTCCAGGGGGAAACCCTGCCTCTACAAGATAACTCTCAAAAGCCTGTTGCAATAACTCATCTCTTCCACAGCTGCCTCTGCTCAAAACCCAGCAGAATGACTGAACAGGCAAAGCCAGCTCACAAGGAGCAGTGAGTAACACGAAGAGCAGTGCTAGCAGATGCCTTGATCGCACACAGGAACACAAGAGTTTCACTGAGGCTCTTCAGGACTCAGTTCACAGGTATCTTTTCATACACAAGCTGTCCTTCAACACATAGTTTTACACTGAGTAGAGCAATTGCATGACAGTTTGGAGGAGTCCTGAGTAAACAGAAAGATCATGTTTTGAGGACAGTCATTTTTTATTTTCTCTGCCAAGCAATTATATAAAGCTTTGTAAAAGTCACAGTGAAAAATATCTCCTCATTTTTGTGCAAGGAGGAGCTTGTGGATAAAGTGCTATGCTGAGACTTGGGTAGCTGGGGCCAGGACCTGCATCCAACAACAATTTATTAGTAGCTCAGTTGAGATTACTATTATTCATGCTACAGTGACAATCACCTTGCTAAATGCTTATAAATAAGATAAGGATTTCATGTCCTGAAGGTCTACTATTAAGCAACTGAAACACAGGAAAATCATAACGATTTACTGGTGGAGAACTGAAGCAGAGAAAATTTCAGTGACACATGGAAGATCTCACAGGAAATTTCTGTGTGACTGAATCTAAATTTCTCTTAATTATCAAACTTAGATCCAGAAATTTCCTCCGCTCCTGGAAATGAGGAGTTTTTCTCTTCATCAGGCTCTTTATGAATATCATGCTAACAGAATAAAAACACTGGATGGATGGGGGATGCTATAGAGAATGAGCCACATATTAAGGTGCATCCTGATATTATAAACACGATATTAGGGACTCTAAAACTTCTAAGCCACTAAGGAAAGGGGTGCACATGCACGAGACTCCACCACTTTGGGCGATATGAGATGGATCATGCTGGCAACTTCCAGGTAGCTGTACGTGCTTCCTGGTTCCAACTGACATAAATGTCTTAGTCTTCATCAAGACATATAAATGTCTTCATTTACCTTAGGTTATAAACATGAATAATGCTCTGGGAGCTTGCAACACAGCCACCCCCAAAAAGCTTCTTGCTTTGCTTTTTGCCAGCAAGCTGCAAGATGCAGATTCTGCAAGATTCTTGCATTTCAGGAGGAGGAAGAGAAAATGTAGAAGAAAATGTAGCCTGAAACCCAGGATCTGATTGTCATTTATATGCACAATTATATTGTGCATATTTCTACTACAGTGAAGCAGTTCGCAGGAGGAGGCTGGAATTTATTAAATAGTTCAGAACTGAACTGCATCAAGTTGAAAGCTTGACGTGTATGGGAAAAAATCCTCACCACAATATCACTTTCAGCAGTTATGGAAGCAGATAGATACATGGATTAAAACCATAATCTCCTGAAAAGCTAGCATTCAGACAGCCTACTGATTAGCAAATAATAAGAGATTGCTTACATTTACAGTCAATATAGTGCAGCCAAAGAACAGAATGAAAAATGTTCTTGTAGTCTCCTGGATGAGATACGGGTTTACTACAGACGAATTAAATGTTTCAGTTCTGGTTGGCGCTGATATTCGGTAGGACCACAGATGAGACAGCTGAAATGCTGGCTTAGCTGGAACAGTGTGTGATTTGGGAACTTCCCATGAAATCTGGTCATCAGAGCTGCCAGTCTTCTGAAACCACAAGCATTTCAAGGGATGAGTAAGAGGTCTGGTACGTTCATCACTCTTGACAGCACTCTGATATCTTGGTTCTACCTTTTTAGAAAACATGTTTTCCACTTGAGAATTGTTTTATGTAAAGGCCTGGAAAACAGTCATACTGGAAACCAAGGTAGATGACCCTGATAGCTCCTTCTGATCTTCAAAATCAGGAGGTCTATTTAGGCAAACATGAATTATGAGGCCTACCACGGTATGTACTGATTTCTATGCATTTGTTACCACCTCCGTACAATGCTGGCAATGATTTCTACAAATCTTTTTGGTGAATGGTAAATGCCATAAGATGCATTAAAATTGATTTGCTCTCTAGGATGCAGTGCTGCACATCCAGCAACCCCAGAACAAAAATCAGCCCAAGCCTTGCATAAAATACTTGTGATTAATACTGTCTATGTGATTCGCCAGAGGAAAGATGCAAGCCTGGGGCGTGGTTTGTTTTTACTTTGAAGTTACAAGGAAAAGAACACAAGCAGCCCAACAGATTCATTTCTTAACGAGAATTCAAGGCCTGAAAGCTGTTTCACTGAACACAGATTCCTTTTTCAGCCTTTGCTATTCAGCAGCTTGGCACCACTGCAAATTGCTGAATGGAGATGCTGTAAGGGAAGTGAACTCTTGGCATCGCTACATACCTGCAATTACCTTCTTTTCCCCCTGTTTGGGGCTTCATGGCTGTAAACAACATTCACCACCATAAAACCCACAGCATTAAAAACATGTGCAGTATGGGACTAATCCAACATTTCCAAATAGATCATTCTTTCTCCAAAGGGACGGCTTTGCACTGAAGCTCACAGAGATTCATATTCATTGCCTAATCTAGAAGCAAAATGTTGGATAGCATGTTTGACAAACCTAGGATAAATATTATACAATGAAGAAATGGCTCCTGAGCATCATTAAGTGTTAAAAGATGGTCCTAATCCTTCCTGCACTTCAGAGATCTCAGTTCAGTCTGAGTTTTAGTTATCAGCCTGATTACTCACTTTCCACCAACTGAGAAACAAGGAAAGTCACTTCTAAAAGTCATTTCAGATTTGCACTTTGGCAAGTTGCTTTGCTCCATTCCCTTCCCAGAAGGGCAAATTACTGTCTGCAAAGCAGGAGCTTTTTGAAGCACAGCTAATACGAGGCTTTAGTTCAATTCTTTAGTTGCCGCAAAAAGCTCCTTGCACTACTCCTCTAAGGACTGAAAAATGCCCTATTTATTACCAAAATTTCAAAGATTCCACAGAAGACATTCAAATGCCCAAGAAGAAACAGACTCTCTCAGAGTCAGAGCTCAGAAACAGAATTCTTTCAATCTCACTCATTACTGTTAGTCCTGATGGGTGATGTTATTTGGAAGATACCAGTGCTTTAACATAGCCCAGAAGAAGGGAACTTAGCAGGTTTTAAGTAGTAGATTTTTTTTCTCTTGTTAAGAGAAGCTATGATCAGAGAGAGAAAAAAAAAAAACAAACCATACCTGGGTACCAGGAGGTTGTTAAAATCATAAAGCAACGCAGCAGTTCAGTAGTTCTTAGTCCTCCACCTGAGAGTTCAAGAGGCTGCTATGCAACACAGGGTTCAGATCCCTCTGTGTTGTCTACGAGAGGATGGCTGATATCCACCTTGATTTACAGCAGTAAATATTTTGTTAAAAATAAAGAAAAGGCAAGAAGGCAAAAGAGAAAAATCGCTATTCCAAGATATTTAATAAGACTGAAAGTCCTCTGGGAGGATGAAATTCAGCTAGGCAGCAAATGTACAGCTCTAGAAAGCTTCACTTCTTACAAACAGTGTTACAACGTTGTTTAAGCATGGACATGTCAGACTAACACAAAATACAGAGGTACAGCATCAAATACAACAGGTGTTGCTAAAATAATCCCACAACAATAAATATTATGGCACCAAGAATGCTAAAGTAAATTAAGTGCATGTAGTACTTTTGGCAACCCTGGCTTAGACTAATTAAGATAAGAGACTCCTTCCCAGTCAACACCAGGTTCAGTTAACATATAGTGTGCAAAATGGATCTTTTAAATTAAATAATTAGTTATGTAAACATTATCTTCTTCTCACAGTAAAACAACAGTGATTTGGGTATCAGAAACAAATGGGAACCCCAGACAAAATTTTATTCCACAGTACGTATTGTGTATGTATATATAATCACCATATTCAGCAACTAGATATATTGCATGCCAGGAACAACTTGGACTGTTAAACGAAGGACCAGCAGTGCAGAAGTACAATTTACTCCAATACTAACAAACTAATACGAAGTAATACAAAACAAGGTAGAATAAGGTCTTGCAAACAACATACTCTATGTCATTTACTATACCTTTCTTTAAAAGATAGGCTGTATTACTTCAAAAACAGGAAAAAAATCATATCAACTGCCAGTTGCAGAAAGAGTTCAAAGCTTCACTCATTAAAAACACTGCACCAACAGTGTGTGGGTTGTATTCTAAAAGCAATACGATAAGAATTTTGTACATATTAAAACACTAGAAAAATGAAGAAATAACAATAGCTACTTTGAACTAAAATAGCCGGTAAACTATAATTACAAGTCAGTGAAATGTGAGGTGACCAGCAAGTCTATATTTCAAGTTGTCTGCTACAGGCAATACATGGAGTTCTAGAATCTTTTCTATTTAGCAGCCAGTGAGTTTGGAGGGGAAAAGTCTTCACTATTTGTAGTCCAGAGGAAGCTCACTGTAAACTCCATGAAATCTATTAGGCAATAACTGATAGCCATTTCTTTTTATTATTAAAACTCAGGACTACAAGAAGTCTTGAAAGTCTTCCCCAGTCAGAGCAAATAAATAATAACAGCAGGACAGATGGGCTATCAGCTATCAAAAGACACAAATATGTCTACAGGTCCCTCAAACTAAACATATGGGGTTGACACATAAAATACTCCTAGTAAAGGTAAAACCTAAATAGCTGGAGACGAACAATGGGGAGTTCCCTAGAAAGTGAAGGGCAAGGAAGCAAAAGAAAAAAAATCTCTTTGTTAATAGCCACAAGAGATATGGCAACCCAACCAAAAGGTATTTAGGCAAAAAATTAAGCAGATACAATGTTCATAACACTTGAAGGATACTACAACCATTTCTCAGACTATTATCAAAAATAAAAAGCCACTGTGTGCGAGTGAGGGATACATCCAGTGAACTCCACCAAGAAATGTACTGAACAAGTCCGCTGGTGAAAAAAAAATACTTCCTATGCTCCAGAATAAGTTCTTTCACTAATTATGTGATTTAAAATGAAGGGAGGGGACAAAAACCTGTAGATAATCACAGAATGGTTGAGGTTGGAAGGAACCTCTAGAGACCCTCTACTCCAACCATCATCAAGATGGAGCATCAAGACTCAGCAATCCCTTTTCAGAAAAGAGATGCATGTATTGAAATTTTGGCACTTACTTTTAATAAATGGTTTCAGTAAGCAAAACACTTGTGCAATGGCAACAACTAAATTTGCTCATCAAGTGGATGTCTCAGTTAATACATGCACATTAACCATCCAACTCTCTTGCTTTCCTAGAACCTGGCAACATTACACTGTGGCCACTAACTCTTCATTATTCTTATAAAATTCCTGGGTATGTTAAAAGCTTGACTGAAATCTATTTAAACTATCTGTTCAATGATCACAGAGTTTTATCATCATCATTTGCTCATTTCAGCACTAGTTTATAAAAAAAAAAAAAAAAAAAGGCCCAATGACTTAGACATTTGGGCCTTAGTTCAGGTATTAGCTATTTTCAAGAAAGGCCTTGAGAAAGAATTAATAGGTTGTAATCATCTAAAGAAGTCTCATATGCAGTTTATTTCTCCCTCATCTCTATCTTGAAATTAAAATAAAAATGCCTTTCAAAAGCAGGAGCATAAAAATTGATTGAGATGAAAGCACACCACGCCATATTTACAGATTATCTGTAGTAAGGAATTCTCTCTCATTGTTTCACCATGATGAAAAATCTCAGCCTTTTTAACCCTAAAATAGACTTCAAAAATCATCTAATTCTGGAGACATTTTTGCAACTCTCAGAAATCTGGTATCAGCAACACCGTATTTCAGACAACACCGCAAACAGCTCTCCTAGAACCAAAGTGTCTATAAAGCAACAGTCCTCAGAAACACGAGTACCCAATCATCCTCTTTTTCATGCCACTGTCCCGCTACGTTAGCTTCTTTATTCTGCGGTTCTGCTTGTCGATATTCAGCGTCGCTCGGTCTACAGAGGTGGTGATGGAGTCGAGCGCTTCGTCCTGTCTCTCCAGTTCTGCCTCTGTCTCTAAGGCTAGGCCCTTCAGTTTCTTTAGGATCTGTCAGAAGAAAAGACTGTGAGTTTTCAGTGAACCCACTCCTCAAGAAGTGTTACAGACACGTGGAAATTGGTTAACTCCTTGTTTTAAATGCCATAGCATTTGTTGAACTTGTGCCCTGAACTGTGCTGGCAACATCTTACGGAAAAAAAGGAGTTGATGTTTCTTTGCTGATAAACTGAAGCAAGCTGTGCAAGACTGAACTGGTCTAAAATACAACCGAATCAAGTCTGAAATGCTAAGGGAAAAAAAAAAAAAAAAAGAAAACAGAAGTAAGAATTGATGTAAATTCAACATTTTTTTGGCTCTGTTATCATCTCCTTCTTTGGCTTGCATCTCAGAGATGTGGTATGTCCTGAAATACATCCCAAGAGTCAATATGGGTAGCAAACACTACAGTAGCAAAAACAGAAAAGATTATGGCTAAAGCTTAAACGGGGATCAAGTCAAAGAAGAACAGGGTAGGTTCTTTCATTATAGGAGAAAGAGGAGACGCTGGGTGAAGCAGCATGGAAGAAGTGAGGCCTAGACAACTGAGCAGAAACATTTTCAAGGGACTGGAGGGGCAGCACGGTGTGAAAGGATGCCAACAAAGCGATCAGACAAACTCAGGCTGTACCTGAGATGAGAAACTACCTACAGCTCAGGTCTGCTACACCTCTGTTCCAGGCTGTGAGCAGCAGGCTACCATCAGCCAATTTAAAACACTCTACACAAATTATGCTTCATACACGTAACAGTCAGCAAACATCCAAAGTCACTACATGATTTCTACAGGATACTTAGTCTGAAGAGCTCCATCCATAGTGGTTCTAATGCAGTACAGTAAGAGTGAGAAAGCATGGTTGTCAAATTCATTAGGCCAAAACTCATCTGTAATCATCACCTAAGCGGATCTTTATGGCTTTTCAGCTTTGAATTTCATCAGTTCAAACAAAAGATTCCAAAGCAGAGATCCAACCAACACAGGAGAAATTTATCTTAATTCCTTATCCTGTAAGGTTGGCTCTTTCTTAGCAGTACATTAAGGCACAAATTGTATCACTGCCTTTTCTTCTCCCTTGTAGCTACTCCCTGAATAAATTTGCTGGTGTGAAACGAAACAATCTGCCTGGCATAGGTGACTTGACAAGACTCAGCTGTCCTTCCTCAGACATATCAACAGGGGTTTTGGAAAACTGTCCTACATTGTATCACGTGGATTGAGATGTGCAGCTTCCCAGTTCCTTCACATCACAAAGGGGTTTCCTCTCTTGAGTACTTACACGTTCTCCTTCCTTAGACATCCATGGAAGGATCCATGATGACAGCACTCTGCCCAGTTCATAAGAGGAGCTCAATCAATCAAATGGAATAGCACTCTCCAAGAAAACAAATCATCCTACCACAACTGTCCATGATATCAACTACAGTGGTAGTGGTATTAAGTAATATTACTACATTACTTAGATTGTAATTTAGTAATTATCATCTAGGTAATATTACTAAGGGTACCAGTACTGCAACCTGCTTAACACAATGTATCTGTGGATTTTTTGGAAGGAAGGGAAAGAAGTTGTTCCCTAAGCCTTGGACTGATTTTTTTTTTTCTCCTTTCCTTCTCTCTTTTCCATAACAGTTGGCACCTCAAAACCTTTTCTTTTGTTGCTGTTTTAGAACATATAGAATAAGCTCTTAGAAAGCTTTTGGTAAAACACCAGCTTTTCTTCCAGAGCAGTCCAAAAGTTTGTAGTTACACAAGTTACTGGTTTGAGAAAAGCAGCGAGTAGTATCATATCTAACGAGAATAGCAGGAGAATTTTATACCAACAAAATGCATCATCTCAAGCTGGATGTTGGCCACAGCAGTGAGATTTATCATATAAAATATCTCCAAGCTCTTTCCATAAATCACAAGCAGCCAGAAACACGGCTGTGTGAAAAGAAAGAAAAAAAAAGTTTAAAAACTGCTTTTGTAATCTGGCTGCCAAAGCAAAAACACAAAACAAAATATGGATCAAGCCTAATCTGCCTTCTTCTGTGCTTACCAAAACTACAAGCTGAGAAAATTCTGTTTTTATCCCAAATGAAACACATTAGGTTCTTTCAGGCTAAGAAAGGATGAAATCCCCAAACTGGAGCTGTTAGATGTGTTTAGGATATGCACTAAAAGGCAAGGTATGTAATCACATTTGTTCAGAGTGAATCAAGACATATGAAATAACGTCTTGACTGTCTCGAATGAGGGCCTTGACTATGTGGATATGGGAAGCACAGAGGTGGTTCTCCCCCAGTCCTTCCTTTGAGCTTCTTCCGCTTAGACAATTATCTATGTATATGGACATACAGGTAGGCACAATAAAGTAATCTCTACAATGTGGAATGACTTTTACTGAGCAGCACTTAATGTAAATTGTAGTAATAAAAATTGGAGAATAAAGTTTGGAAAACACCTCTGAAGTGATCATCTGGCCCACTCCCCTCCCAACAAAGAGTAGGGCCAGCTTCAAATTACAGATGAAAGAAAAGTACCAGGATTCAGACTCTTCTCCAGCAGACAATTGATTCTTTATACTAATGCAATAGACTTCAGATCTCACTGCTCCAGGATATCCTAAAGGATGGCAGAGAGAGGTATGTGCTGCAAGGAAACAGTTCTGGGTTCAAGCTTGTCCCTGGGGAAACGACTCGCATATGGGAAATCTGGGCTCTGAAAGATGAAACTGCTGAACTTTTGGCCAAAACAGATCATCAACAAGCAGTTATTTTCCCTAGAAGCTCTGGGAGACTTTTCCTATTTTCCGCTCTCCCCCATCAGTGAAAGCGAAGAAACACAAGAAAAAAAAAAAAAAAACACAAAAACAAACAAACAAAAAAAAAAACACATACATATTTTTACACACACACACACACATATATATATATATATATATGTACATGTATGTACAATCTCAATTTGCAGATGATTTAAAGAGGAAGCCTACTGGTACTTTTTCTCATCAAATTGACCGAGCATTTTATTCAAGAGCATTCAGAAATTTGCTTCTCAGCACAGCACAAAAGCAGGAGTGGTTGCTGATGCCTTCAAAAATCACTGACCTAGTCCAGGCTCTTGCTCTTGTACAGCCTATGGAGATCTCATCAAGCACTAGTAGTTGCATGTCAGCTTTCACGTTCCTGATTTACGTCCTCACCCAACCCAAATAATCTGTGAAATCTGCCACGGCGAGGCCAGGAGGTAAAAGTGGCCACACACAGGACCAGCCTCAAATATACCTAATGCAGTAAATATGGGAGGGAGGTGGTATAAGAGGGCACAGAAAGGAACCAGGGAGAGTCATCATTCCCCATCTCTTGAGGGGCCAACAACTTTATTTGTAAATTAAAACTGTGGTCCAGAATGCCCAGATTTACCAGGACAAACACTTCATTTTTAGTTTTAAACCGGATTATTTTTGATAGATTTCACATTTATTAAAGCTTACTAACAATTAAAACACACAAAAGGAGGCAATTGTTGGGAATAGGAAAACTTAAAATCACGAAAGCAGTAAAATGGAAATGTAGTCAGCTCCGGGGCCCTGCTCAGTTTACTTGCCAATTAAGTCTGACATGAAACCCTGTGGAGAAGGATGATGTGGTCACTCGTACCAAAGAAAAAGAAAAGCAAGTAGTTCACTTTCATCTGTTAATTCCTTGTCTAAAACAGAGTCTGGTAATAAATCCCTTCAAGGGATCCCTCCGATTGTTAAAATCCAGCTTCAAGGCCTCAAGTTCAAGCCCGTGGGACCTTAAATGGGTAGGAGTTGTGTTCTGGCACAGCCTCGAGAGCTTCTTGGATCAAGTACTGGACTCTGAAGCCTGGCCAAACCTGGTCACAGTTTTTGCAAAGCAAAATGACGGTAAGATGTCTAATTATCAGCACTCTAGTTCTGCTATTCACTAAAAATAAGTGATGCCTTCTGCACCATAATTTGGCATGGCAATCAAGACATGAAAACTCAGTGTGAAACTCTTCTCTGTTTGTGACACAAACAATACATATGATTCCATTAAAGAAGTTTTAAACATATGTTTCCTGCAAGCACAGGTCATTCTCAGATCAAGACACAGTTGAACAGCTTCAGATTTATGCCACAGGATTAGAATTTGGAAAATCTCATTTAGACCCATGGCTCTGTCACAGACTTTCTGTGCAACTTCAGGCAAGCTGCTTAATCTTCCCATGCAAAGTTTTCACTTTGGAGAGGGAAGCAAATTTGCTAATTCCCTCCAAATCCTTCCCTCAATTATAGCAGACCTGAGCCTTGCCATGAATAGAGACTTCCACCCCAACTAGATATCCTCAGTTCTTGTATACATCTATGGGGTTCTAGGCAATGCAGTCCAATTTAAGAATCACCTGCCCTGTCTTTATATCAATTTAAGGCCCACTTCGCTCTTCAGGTGACTAACTGAAGAATTTCATGACACAGATCACTTGAGTGATGGTAGATAAAAATCAAGCCCATGAAGCTGCTCAGTAGCTAACACAATTATTTAGGATATTCCACATAGCCTAAACCCAAAGCAACAGGCCCACTACAAGACAAATCTCCACTTTACGATATAGACTGAGTTCAGGTCCTGACATGGCCCCAGAATAATGCAGTTTGGCTAAAACTTGTGAAATACCATGTCAGTACACTGAGTATCCAGCAGTCAAAGTAAGATAAAGAAAGTATTGGAACACAAGAAACTTCACAAGTTTGAACTACCCAAACTCCCCCACTTAATCTACTCTGTTATTCCTGAGCTTTGATTGCTAGAGTAGAGCACACAGAATCCACAACCAGAAATGATTCCTGGATGCGATTTCCTCCGCCAAATTCACCTGTTACCGAGAAGGGAAGAACTATCATTCACTATGGAGGTCTTGAGAGGTAGCTGTGATGATTAACACAGAGCTCTACCTCTCTGCTTGACATCCTGCAGAAGAGCTACGAGAGAGGACTTCACTTAAAATACTCATAATACTTTAGGGATTACTTAAATTGAGCGACTTTGCACTGAAGCAATTAGGGGGCTTCCCGCATCCCATTCCTGCTGCATCTGGAGATGGACTTGGAGGCAGATACAAAAGGCCAATAATTAGTTATTATCTTACTCTTAGTGGCTGATTCTCCTATTATTTCTTCTTGGACTGATACAGAAGTCTGATTTTATTTACTTTCTCAGGATGTACCAAGCACTCCCAGTCCTGCAGAAAAGTCTAACCACTGGTCTTGTCAGGAAAAAACACCCAAGCAGATTCTCATGCTTAACTACAGCATTATTATTTTGGTATTATCAAATCTTTAAGTTACACGCAAGCAAATACAAAGCTTTAATTGTGAGGACTTCAGCTCTCTCCTGCCTTCAAAATAAAATCAACAAAAATTCAGGGCACAATCATTGCTTATGTCTGTTAAGATTACTTGCCTGTTGCTCGCTATTGGCCATGGCATATGGCCACCCCATGAGCAAATCTGGTATTTAGCAGTTGGAATGAACAGTTCCTCAACAAAACACTTTTTCTCTGACCTAACAGTTGTGCTTTCCTGAGATGAGGGCATGAAAAATGGGTAAACAAACACAGAAGAGATTGAATTTATCAAAGGATTGAAATGGAGCCATCAAGAATGGAAGAGACATCAAGGAAACGAAAATATTAATCAAGATATGCATTTGTTCAAATGTTACAGAAGGGACTTCTTCATCCCCTCACCATCTATTTTTAATGACATATGTGATCTGTATACCCAGTATATAGCAACACAGTTCTCTGGTAGGAGAGGTTTAGCCTAGGGGTAGCTAGAAAGCATCAGTTTGGCAACATAAATGCAAAAACAGTGAAGAGAACTCCTTTTCCTTCACCACAGACCTTCAGTTAATATTATCACATCCCCTCTCATGCCCAGTGACATTCTGCGAGTCACAGCGAGGCACCAGGCAGAAGCAGAGGAACTCCATGGGCTTCTTTCTCCTTTCCATCTCTGTCGCACTGCTAAGGAGTGTGGTTCACGCTGCCAACAACTGTGTTTTTAACACAAATGTCCCCTAGGGAAGCCTTGGCGAGGTCTTTTTCTTAGGCACCCCATCACAACTCCAGTCCGCTCAGTGCTTCCAGCTCTAGTAGAAGGAATTTTACACTAGTCAGCAAGTTCTGTTGCAAAATGTCTACTATTATCACTGTAAGATCTTTTTGAAGAGAATGTCAATCAGAGAGAAAACTAAGCAATGGGAAAGAATATTATCTAATTATCACAAATTCCTCTTACTTCTCTGATTTAAAATGTTCTATGGGTCTTCTCCACATTACAAGTGATGAGAGGGTTAGAACAGGGCTTTTCTGGCTTTGGGATTTTTTCAAACCAAAAACTCAAGCTTGCATTAAAGATTTTCAAGGAATAAACTATGATAAACAATCTTCAAGAAGGGAACTGGCTCAGAAAGGTACTGTAGTTACCAACACAAAGACCCCACATACCTTTAGCTCATTCACAGAAGTGTGATGTTACAGTTATCATCATCTTCAGCACACATTAACACCCTCTATTTAAAACAATTTTCACCCTGGATCTCTGAACGCTTTGCAAATATCATCACCCACCACTTCCTGCTCATTTGCAAAGCAGGAGAACTGAAGTGGTGCAAGGCATCCCTGGGAGCAGCTGTAACAACAAAGACAAGCCCTTGCTGCAGGCTTAGACGGCTGCATATGCTGCTCATTTGTTTGATGTGTTCGAAATGTCTACAAAGGGACAGAGCAGCAGACTACAGCTCAGCAAGCAGCACCCTACATCCTAGATCAAGACTTACTTAAGGTTACACAGCTGAAAACAAGAGTGAAGGCTCTTCCCTGCCCAGACTTCTATTTATGGGCTTACCCTGCTTACCAATTACAAAATGAAGGAATACGGATAAAAAATTTACATTCTTGATATATCATAGTTGCAAGTCAGAATTATACTGCTGAAAAAGCCAATATTTGAGAGAGGAACAACTACATAACAGCTACACAAAGTGCATTCAACTATGAATAACAGACTAAAGAAGAGAGACATTTTTAGTTACTTCAGTTACTCTGAGAGTCTAGTACTTTTAGTCACTTTGAGAAGCTGCTATCAGCTTATGACTCTCAAATGCACTCAGCTACGAGTTGCTGTATTCTGATTCCCAACTATAAAATAAAAGATGGGGCTGCAAAACTGCTGTCTAGACTGAGAGGCAAGCAAATAGGATCAGCAAATAGCACAATGCTATTGCTAAGCTACAGATGGAATATTAAAAAAAAGAATTGGATGCTAAAAAGAAAAAAAAAAAAAAAGAAAGTACTTCAAGAATAATCCTGTGGCCTGTAACCACATATTCTGATGAGGCTATAATCATCAACAGTAAATCTATTTTAACTGGAAAACAAGTAAAAGCCACTTTCCTTGGATTTTTTCTAGTTAGATCACTTTTTCAAATCAACCACACGCTATGGATAGAAAAGGCTTCACTACAGAGTCTCTAAACATCAGCTACAAGAGAAGTTCCTTAAAGAGACATTTCGAGGAACAATACCAGACTGAATTAAATAACTTTTTTCTAGTAGAGTCTCCAAACACTCTTCCTTCTCTATCTATGTGTTAGATTTCATATTTAATTCCCCACTACAGCTTCTCTTTGTGTTTTGTAAAACACGTTCATTTTTTCAGATATTCTGAAAATGAGCTGCTACTCCTTAGTAAAAGGAGTAAGATTGAATAAGGAAAACATAAGAAAGCTTGAAGCGATCAGTCTAATTGTTAAACTTGTTAATCTTCTGAGGAAACAGCTTAAACTTGAGGGTTTTCCTCTTGTTAATATGTTTGGCCTGATGATAACTCCCAGTTTGTCTAAAATAGTCAAAAAACCAGAAGGTTATCAAAGTATCTTAATCACAGATTAGGCTCTTTTTTTAAATATAACCATCTACAGTCCAGGAATATATCGTGTTAAGAACAGAAGACTGTTTCTGATGAATAAAAAAATATGAGTATTACTAAGAAGAGGGAGTGAAATGACCAGTATATACAACCACAGACAGGGTTATCTCAACTCTACCTGTTTAAGCTCTTTTGCTTCCGACTCGGAGATCTTTTCGTGACTCTGCAGCTGAACCTGCTCACTGTCCATCCCTTCTCCTCCCACCGGAGATTCGGGCTGCATCACGCCTCCCAGGAGTCCTGTGGCTGCAAGAGAAATTCCCATGGTCAAAGACTGCCATCTTCTGTCCTAGCTAAGAGGACTAGTGGTAACAGCAACCAGTGATCTGTGCTTTGAGCAGCAGCAGCTTTGGAGCTTCTCCAAGTGCACTTGGAAAAGGTAGGCCCGACCTTGCCTTGCCCTTGCCCAATCAGCCTTCCAGAGAGGTTCTACACAGGTTCCAGATGACTTCTAGTCTCCTAGAAATGCTTTCAGCTGCATTTTGTACAGCAGAACCTGGAGGATACGAGGCTGCTAAGATGACCCCTTATTAAAGGCAACACCTGGAGAATGGGTTTACTTCGTGCTCTGGGCATTCATCTGAGCAGAGGAAAAGCAGCAGCAATACAAGAACCTTCATCTGCTGCTTCTCCTTGCTTTAATCTTTTAAATTAAAGAATTTAAAGGTGCTGACTGGGGACAGAGGCCAAGAGCCAAGTCAGCAAACTTCTGCAACAAGAGGTCAATCCCAACACTAGCACCTGGCGACGCCACAGGGATGCAATCCCCGGCATAACCTTTCCTTAAACCTTTATTTAAAGCATCAGCTCTTGTTGCAGTATCTGGTACTACTCAGGAGGATGGCAGGGATATCACTGCAAGAAAAGGCTGTTATGTCTGATGCAGATGGGTGCTAAATACTTGAGTTGAACATCTCTGTTTCCAGAGGCGCTTCAGCCATCTCCGAAGTGCTCTCCCACCTAAAGAGGCACCAAGAAGGAAGGAAGCTAACACTCCCTCACTGCCACCTACAAGAATATTGCCCAACCTTGCACAGAACAAGGCCAGCTGCTGAGGACACCAGGACAGAATTTTGAAGGCGAGAGCTCATGGCGAGGTCAAAGGGTTGGTGCCAAACCAGCCAATGACCTAATGCTTGGCTGCTCTGGACAGCATTACTGCTCCACAGAAAGAGAGACAAAAGCAAAAACAAAAGTACCAAATCCTAAATCCCCCTCAAGCAATTATTGCAAAAATCATAATCCGAGGAATTATTCGGTTATCACTCTGAGAGTTACTGGACTCAAGATTTAAGACAGGCAAATCATTCACTGGACTACTGTTACCCAGCTCAAATGCCTCTTGTGTTTGGAGGGGCTAGGAACCAAGCCCAAAAAAAACCCACTGCTTATAGCAAATTACTGATGTGATCTCCCACAGAGGACAAATTGGGGGAGGGAATGGCAGGTTTTCCTACTGCAGCAAACAGCCAGGCAAGATTCTTTGTGTTTCTTATCAGCTGAATGTCCCTGTATGCTAATTATTTCGTTAAAAAGAAAAAATCTATCCATTTCACTCCATTCACCTTACTGAGGAGAATGTGAGACAGCCAAAAACAAGATCAGGTCTTGCTCGTCATTTTGCTAATAGAAAGGAAGGAAAAAATGAATGTAGAGGCAGAAATGTTTAGAATAGATCAAAGAACAAATTTTGTTCAGTTTTGTTGCACTGAGCTGGACCATTGCATTGCCACCATGGGAGGATGAGAAATCACCAAGTTTCTGAGCAAAACACTGGAAGCTCAAACCAACATGACCACTGGGTCACTGTGGTCAGCAGTAAATATTTGGGAACTTTGAAAGGGATAAAAAAAGCTACGGATGCCAGTTCCCAGATGCACCTTATCTAACCATTGTGGAGCACGTCAGTGGGGAAAAGTGCCGGTTCCCTCCAGCACCTCTGTTACAAAACAGACCTTGCTGTGCTATGTCCTTAGCGTGCCACGAAATGCTCCGTTTGCCTTAGTCCCGAAGAACCCCATCGGAAAAGAAATGCAAAGCAGTTTAAAATAGCTTCGGATAATCTAGTGTGTACAAAACACTCAAGACATGCTTTTCCTACACGAAATCAAGCCAAAACTCTTAGGAAGGGCAGTTGGGTTGCATTTATTTATGCAAACGTGCAACATGCCCAGCTTTAAAATGGTGCTTGTGAAAACAGGCAGAATCTGGGCGACACTACGACAGCGATACTACGAGAGCCGAAATGCTCCTTGCATACAGATGGACACAATGAAGAGCAGTGAACACCACAAACCAAACTACCTCCCCTGCAAGGATGCGTCTCCTCTAAGTCTCCAAATCCATGTTTGCTATCTGGAAACACACAAATTTTATGTGCATTATGCATGCCTCTGTGTATAGACCGACGTGGGGGGGGGGGGGGGGGGGGGGGGGGGGGGGGGGGGGGGGGGGGGGGGGGGGGGGGGGGGGGGGGG
>JAWLRI010001060.1:704274-730137 GCA_034781795.1 Crypturellus tataupa | reverse complement strand
TGCCTCTGTGTATAGACAGACTTCCCCCCCCCACCCCCACCCCGCTTCTTTTAGGGTGAAAAAAAAAAAAAAATCACTATTTCCACCACATGAGCAGCCATGGAAAAAAACCCAGAGGTTTAAAACACAGTCCATTACTGCCATCTTGTGACTGAAGCCTGAGAGTGACAGGCGCTGAGGAAGGAACAAACAAAGATTTTGGTGGAGCCGGAGAAGTCATGATTTCCATAACCTCCAGTTCTCTTCCCTGACATTTCCAAATTAAACAGCTCAAATGCAGGTGGGGGTAGGAGAGCAATATCCTTGACTGACTCAGATGCAAACAGAGTGGAGCAGTGGGAAATTAAGCACAGTAGGGCTGTATAACCAATTATTTTATGTAACCAGCTTTAAGACCATCAGGAACTGAGCACCAATTTGCTGGAATAACTCAATGCTTAAGAAACCAGCAGGTTGTTTTTCCTCTAAGTTGTTGTGCTGACATTTTAGTGCCAGATGCCCAAGACTTATTTCCTTACAAATTAACAAGCTTTTCCAAGCTATGGCCCTCGATGACTTGTCAACAAGGGAACTTTATTCTCCCTGCTAAAGTCTAGTTTTAGCTTGGTGCACAGAAATAGATTCATCCATTAATTTTCTCCCCATTTTTAACATGGCAGCAATAAATTCATTCACAGATTTGTTCTTCAGTCACTGACTACTAAGGAAGAGAACTTCCACCCCTGTTTTTAGAGAATTAAATTCTTAAAGACATGGATTCACCAGCTCTACAAGGGAATTCAAGCTTAGGTTATACACATAAAAAAAAATACACAACAACAAAAATTTATACAGAACCTCAAAAAAGGCAACAGTAGTGATTTTTTACCGGTGTGAAGGGTTTCAGTTCCTGACGTTTTCTTAAAATGACTGAACTATGCATTCGTTTAATCAGAGATCTAAAATCTAAGAAAACTAAACTCGGTTTCTTTTGTAATCCAAAAAACATAAACTTCTCAAACTACTAAATTCTTTTTTTTTTTTTTGAAAAGAAAATTAGCATAGCATTTATCCCCATGCAATTTAAAAACTTTTTGAATTGGAAGCTGGTTTTAAGCTTTCTGCAATTACAGGTTTCATGCAGATATGCTTCCAGCTACAAAACTGTCAAAAGTAAAATAGTAAATGGACTCTATAAAGCACTTTGGAACATGCAGTCAAAAGACGAGTGGTGATTTACCCCTTCCATAGAGGACCGTAATACTGAACCTGGTAACACTGGAGGAGAGAGAAGAAAAAAGGGGACACTGGAGCCAAAATGCAAACCAGCATCTGAAAAACTCAGATTAAGCTAATCCTTCTCACAAACTGGTGCAGAGTTAGTGAAAACAGCAGCTGAGAGCACGTCAAAGAGCACTTGGCACGTTCCAGCGGCCAGGCCCCTATAGACACCTCAGTTTCAGCATCTACACTCATAGATTTTGCAGAAGTGTCCCTGAGAAAATAAATCCAACTAAATCCAAACAGGACCACACAGTTCTGTCACCTCTATCCTCACACCTCTTCTCTTGCCAAGAGGGCCTACCATGAACTCGCAGTTATTTCTTGTTTTTTATCATCAACACAGTCTCACTGTTAGGGCAGGGAAGAAAACCCTTCCTCATGAACATCATTCAATACTCTGAGTTTGAAAACCACTTGGAAGCTTTCAGAGCTGCTGTTTGTGAACATTGATGGATCGCTGTCGGTCACCTACCTGCTTGCCAAATGGAGGTGCCCAAGTCTACCTGGGGAGACTTTCTGGCACCAGCAAAGCCCAGGGCATCTTCTAAAAACTGTATCTTCTTGCTAAACTGCATCTCCAAGATTGGGATGGCTTCAGGCATCTTCGCTGACAACAGTCGGTAGGAGGTGTCGGGCTTACCAATAAACCTCTGGCGAATGCTGATTTCATACGGTGTATGAACTCTGATATCATCTACATCTTTTGATTCAAACCGGTGAATGACCTGAGAATTACAGTCACTGATTTCCAGGCCAGAAGCGAGGAGCGTGAGTTTTCCTGGCTTGACATTTGAGTCTGTTCTGTGGGTGATAATAACTGGAATTCTAATTATGATTCCTTCCTGGTTCTTTGAATCGGAAACTGTGGCAGTTTCCTTTGGCTTGGCTTCCAATGGTGCTTTCCAGAGCTTGCTGCTAAATGGCCACCAAGAAGGAGATTCGAGTTCAGTCAACAATCTAGAGGAGAAAAGAGCGTGTTAGAAGAATGAAAGCCAATAGGGTCATGCTACCTCACCAATTCAAAGCAAATTACCACAGAAGCAAAGATTCCTTATTACTGAATCCAGCACTCTTATTTCACATCTCAATCTTATTCACAGCTTACCAGCATCCATACATTAAAAACAGAAAAAGCTTTCCCGCATCCGCTATTATATTGGAAAGTGGTTCCAAAACCTCATTGTTCTCATGTGAGAAATCCAGCTTCCAACCTGATTTATTCAAGCCAATTTACACTCGTCTCTTGAGCTAACACTGCCTTTTAGTTCAACGTTTCCACGCTTAGCACTCAGTCCTTTTTTTTTCCTCTCTATTCCTCTCTGCCTCAGCCCCACAAGCTGTTGCCACCCTTTACCGTAACTCCCAAACTCCCACTGCAAGTTATAACAACGCAGGTGCAAAGCTCAGGCTGAAATGCCTAACAGAGATTGCCCGCTGGGTCCCACCTCGTGTTGAATATTGGCTTAGCTCTCTATGGAGACAGGCCTCATTGCTGACAAACCATTGCCTGAGCTTAAAGGTAATTGGACTCACTTTATGGAGGAATTAGGCAACTTCCCCAAGGGAGACCATATAGCCAGAACCAACACAGGGACTCAAGCTTCTTATTTGTAACTGTGAAGATGAACTGTAGGCACCTAAGTTCATCAGCTGCAGGCAAGAAAGATGTACCATGTGTGTGTACAACTAAAAGGAAGAAATAATAAAATGTGGGATGTGATAATACCGTTGCATTTTTTAATCAACACAGCCCATTCCCTGTTTTGGGGTCTTCTCCCAAGGAAGAATGAGCATCAGATATTTCTCTGGGTCTAAGGTTCACAGGTCGTCTTTCCAGTGAAAAAGAAATGGGAATGAGGGGAAAAGCAGTAGTTTTAGCTTTAATTTCCAAAGTGTTCTGTAGCTCAACTGTGAGCAGCCCTCTCCGAGTCTAGATGGGTTAAAGCAGAGACACTCACACCTATCACACTCCTTTTCTCTCATTCTCTCCATGACCCCTATCCGTCCCTCAAATTCGTCCTTAGTAAAAGAGCAAGCCCTCCTCAGGAAGGGTAGAAAGAAGCTGGGATCATTATATTGAGCTGGCTTAAGGAACATCTGTAGGAAAACACAAGTTCTACACCACGTCACCTTCTACAAACGTTTTCTCCTCTCATGGTTAAAATCTCCATGCGTAGTAAGAGAACAAATCCCACTCAAACACCTGAAAGGTATGAGATGCCCCATCCTGCCTAGCAGGATGACTAGCCCTGGAAGGAAGTCTTTGGGGCTAACCACATCTCCCCACACAATTGACAGTACCTGCATAACCCCATCTCTGCCACCATGCAGTGGATTTTCATACCACGCACTGGTCCAGTAGCTACCTCCTCACCCACTCACTCCCCATTTCCATGTAGGAAGAGGCAGTCAGTGGGATGCATCTGCTGCTCAAACAACCCCCCTGGAAAACAGCAGAAATCTGCCTGGAAACAGCAGAAATCTGCCTGTACTCTACAAACCAAATGGGCCCAAACAAGGCCCTTTACAACAAGGCTTCTCAATGTGTTTTTCAAGTACTGGTGGAACAGGAATGTCATCCCTGGAAGTACAAAACGGATTCTCAAGTAACCAGTAGGAGGGAAGAGGTTTTGTTTAAACCAAACCCAAAAAAATAGCTCCAAAAAAGGTCTTCTACCCAAAAAAGAGCCATAGGTAGTCTAAAGGCTATCTAGAGACCAGGCATGTTCTACCAACATGTCAGCTGCAGAGAATACCCCAAATAAAGCCAGATAACACTTAGAGATATGTCTAAGGAAACACTATCATTTTGTAACGTTCCAAAAGACTATTAATGACATAAATCTCAGAGATGAAAGCCTTATCATACTGAAATCTTAGTGCTTTCTTGGTATGTTGGGGAGCATGCTTGATTTAATTTGCATTAAAAGTTTGCTCTGAAAAAGTACTGTCCAATAAACCATGCCCCAGAGCAGTGCTGTTCCCAAAATACTTTTGTTGAAATAATTTATTTTCCATGAGAGAATCAGAACACAGTTCTACAGAAGACTTTACAATTTTAAATCTTGTTTAATTTGGCTGCAAATACAGTTTAATCTGAAAAAAAAAATGCTCTAGCTGAACACATTTTGGCTACCAGTTATTGGAAGACGTGTACCAGCCTCAAAATAGACCTGCTTAAAGAAATTAATCTGCTAGGAAAAGCAAAAAAAAGACATCTTATATTCATGAATTCATGAATAATAGAGAGAGGCAGAATTAATTGTTCCAAGAGTCTACTCCCAACTACAGCTCGGACATCAGATATTTATGTAGATAGTACGCGAGATGAGTAAGATGAGTAATGAGTCTGGAGCTCTCGGCTGCCCTCTGAAAATTCTTTTCTTGAATAATAATAAAAAAATAGTGAAAAAAGGGTAACGGTTCTACAATAACAGAAGTTGAAATGACATAGTATCACAGATTTAGGGCTGAATTCTGAAACTACAAGGTTCAATTGAAGTTCAACTTGGAAAAAGAAGATAAAAAGTGAGGGAAAGGCCCTGTTAATGCACACTCTCTTTCAAATTAAAAGTCATACTCTAATGTTTCTCCTAATCTTATTTCTACAGGCCACAAAACATGTTTTCTGTCTTCTTTTTAGTATATAAATAATAATAATATATATATGTACACACAAGGATTTTGGGGGCAATGTCAACTTACAAAAAGTTATTAAATCCCTCATGTAAAACAGATTTGCTTCTTCACATTTCCTATGGGAAAAGTATGTGCGCTGGGTTACTTTTAATCCCTTTATCCATTTGCCCATCCTCTCCCCTCTTTCCCAAGGGACTGACATTCTGGTCATGCAACGCCAGGATTTGCAGGAAGGTTTTTCTGTTCTGCAGACCTAACAAACGGTCTAGCCAGCTTCCCTTGGCTTCTGCGGAGAGGTCAGTGCGAGTACATCAACAAACTACAACCACTCCTTAAAATGAAAATTAGCAAAGTGCCTTGCCCTCTCCAATATGAACATATTAAAAGAGAACCAGTGAATATGGTTTTATGCTTAGTTTTGGTCTCCAAACATCTGCTAGCAAGATGTACTCAGTTGTATGTACCCAGGTCTACACAAGTGCAGAAACTGGTGCACAGAACATTTGATAGAATTAATAATCCGAAACAGCCCACACATACAGGCACAATAAGGTTGATCAAACTATTAAACACAAAAAGGATGATACAGCTTTATGGGAAAACAAACACACAGACAAATGATATTAGAAATAAGTGTTAGAACTCACCCAAAAATAAAATAAACAGTTTGGCTAATAGCTTCTGAACTCTGTTTTAGTCTGCAAGCAAGTTGGCTAAACTATAAGATTGTAGATAAAACAGAATCTCAGCAAACACTTGCTCAACCCCTTCCTTCATTTTCCCCTCTTTAAATCAAAGCATCTAACACTCCAGACTCACAAAGACAAAATAATACCTCCCAAGGCATCCTAGCCCAAAACAAAGCTGTCTTCCAAAAACAATGAGCAGGTATTTATTTTCCTATTCACTGCTTATTGCTTCAGAGCTTTAAAAGCTATTGCTGAAGCTTTCAGTTATCTTGGCTTTTCATTAAAGGGCACAGAGAATATTGCCAGAATCACTGTGAAATCAACACTTTCTTTAGACATGATACCCATCTGAAAACATGTTTCTTCCAAAAAAAACTGGTTTGAACTTTATTGTGTATGTTTCTTTATGAAGCCATCTGAGGATCCACAAAGAAGCTCAAAGCTATATATCTTCAAACATTACAATGCTGCTCTTAACCTTACTGTCTATTTTGGACTGCCAACTTGCAGCACACAAAGTAGCATAAAAAAAAAAATCACTTTAAATGTTAATCACTGAAAAGCAAAGTGCTTTGACCAAGACACAGACCATTTACTGTTCACTCTGACTTCCCCAAAGACTAAAGACAAGCAACATCTCAAAGGTGCACTTATCCCAGTTACCTAACTTCAGCATTTTGTGGCTAATTTTTTGGAATTACTTGGTTTAAATGCCTAATTGAGACTACCACAAATAGCCTAGAATTGGAGTGGGAAAGATTCACAATCCTGGTGCTCTGGTTCTTGCATCACCAGATCAGAGACAGAGCACAGTATTTTGCTCAGAGTTGCACAAGACACTCATTTTTTTTCCTTATAAAATGAACTAATTCTATAGAGATCTAAAGGTAGGGATTATTTAATAGAAGGCTAGAAGCAGCACAACTTGAAAACACAAGTAAGAGACCCCCTGTTTCTACAACCACTTCTCTGACTACATCTGCACCACAGGCCCAGTCCTCACTGCTCCTCTCAGCTGGATAATTAAGTTCTTTTGAAGAAAAGGCAGAATAGAGAGCCCTCAGCCACATATACTCTGTAGACAAAGAGTAATCTGGAGAAAGTGTCTCCTACTGGTTTTCAGTGGGAGCATTTATAGAGGAAAGAAATGCTTTTTGCTCTAACTATCTGCCCATTTTCTCAAAACTTGCAGGTATTTAACAATTTGGAGATTTCTACCATTTCTACCATTCTGCCAGCTGTGGCCGAAATCCACAAAGGGTCTCCAAAGTTATTTGAAAGACAGAAGATGGGCATAAAGACACAAGTATAACTTCACGAGGAAAAAGAAGAAAAAAAAAAAAAAAAAAAAGGAGGGAGGACAGAAACAGAGCAACAAAACCTTACAGCAAGAACTAGATTTACCAAAGACCATCATAAGCTTGAGCTTTCACTGAAAGTCAACAGAGTTTAGACCTAAAGAGCTTTGTGGATCTGCCCCTGAATTGCTCGACACATACAGTACAATCCCACAGCTCAGCTCAGAGAATACTGCAGTACCTGTCTGCAACATCCATATCGCCTTCGATTTTGTTCAGTCCTCTCATGATGTTATCAAACTGCTCGCCCTGGTAATGCAGCACTTTGGCTGTGTCCTCCAGCCGTTTCTGCGAACCTGCCAACAAGCCAGTCAGTTCCTTTCCTTTTGTGGACTGCAGAGCCCCAGCTTCTGCTCCTGTGCCTTGGTTTGACAGCAGCTGCTCCCTCCAGAAATGCTCAAGGATGTTGAACACCACATTTCTGTTCGGTTGCAGAGAACTGAACCAGTGCTTGGTATTCTTCTCCAAGATGGTGAGGGAGCTAAAGATTAAATTTGAAGATTCTTTCTTGATCTCGCTGATACCAGAAAGATGGAAGTTGATCAAAAGTTCACCAGTTTTGTCAGCTGTAAATTTGATAGCAACAGGAGTCAGTGAGAGTCTGCCAGAGACCCATTGCTTGCTGGTGTCCAAGTAGTACGAACAAGGCCAGCTATGGATACGGATCTCTTCGTTCATCAGCTCGCTGTTCAGTTCCTCTTCTGCAAGAGCAACACTCTCAAAGCCAGAGGGAGAAACTAGAATAAGAGACAGAAAAAATATGTAAGAAGTGATTCTTACATATAAGAAAGCTGAAGTTATAAACATACTCCTTATAAATAACCACTCAAGTCCACAGACAGCTTCCTGTGTTCTCCCAGTATCATTTCAGGTGTGCAAGCAAGACACGTATGGTAACAGCTGGAGGTGAATTATGAAATTTGGCAAATATCCCCAGCCAGGTGAATATTTACTTCAGAAAGGCTTGCCCTTTCAAAATAGGGCTGTTAGTGATATCACTATCTCCATAATAGCACTGCTCCCCCTGCAATCATCTCGTATTTCAGCACAGGATTTAAAAAGATGATTTAAAAAGATACATTTACAAATTACTGTTGGATTAACAATGGACATTTAATATCTGTTGTGCCATGAATGTTTTGGACAGGGGAGGCTCTTTATAATTAGATTAATCTAAGCAGTAATATTCATATGTTTATATATTTAAGTTAAACAAAAACTAAAAAAAAAAAAAAAAAAAAAAAAAAACAGATATCAGCACTCAGACTTGTTACAAATACAACCCAAAATGTTTGGCCAACATATTCAACAGCACGAGTGAAACAAAATCCCCTACTGACCAGAATGTATACTTATTGAAAAAGAGAAATAACTAATTTAGAAATGGAGTAATATTCTTCAGAAACCACAGCTATCTCAGATCCTCACTCTTAGTCTCAGAAAAAAAATGAAAAATAACTTATAAATCTCAAGTGGATAATAAAGTTTCTGGTTTCAATGCCCATATTGGTTTTACAGATGCAAATGAACTGACACGCTTCAGCTCAGCATGAAGAAACATAACATAGAGGGCAGTGGTGATTTCACTGCACCTCCCTGACAGCACATGCTTTGCTGGGAGCCTGTGATGGCATTTGCTGACACAACGTTAATCCCATCAGACTTACTCACTGCCACCTGGAATCCCAGCAAGAAGACACGGAGATGTCACATGCCCCAACCCTGCCTTCCTTACATCAAAACAATCCGAAATTTGGAATCGTAACTTAAATGAAATGTGTCTAGGTCTGCATCTCTTCCCACACTCCCCAGGAGGCTTCTTATATTCATGGCCAGGTTGCTGCCTGTAATATTTCCTTCAAAATCCTAGAGTTTTCAGCATGAACATTAAAGAGCAATTACATTCCACAACTTCCTTGTGAACAGCCATTAAGTAATAGTAATTCTATTACACATTATCTTCTGAACGCCTTTGATGTATCACAGTACAATTCATGGATCAGTGCTATAATATTATCTCGAGGTGTTCTGCTACTTACATAGAGTAATAAATGATTCCCAGCACAAAACTCCAGTCCAACTGATACAATTTATACTAACACCACTTACACCTTTGGCTTCAATATGATCTGTTCCCCTTAACGAAATGTCTAGGAATTCTAAATCCCAGGAGAGAAAAAAAAAATAGGTAATGGTGCTAAAAGTTTGCACATTCGCATGGACCCCTTAACCCAAACACTGTGTCCAGTTTCAAAGACTTATTTTAATCAATCACAGGCATTTAAAACTTCATCATTACTGAAATAAGAACTACTCATGTTGGGTCATATTCTGTAAAGAGAGACTTCCCACCATCCACTGGGTCACTAAAACTGGAAGAAAAACTAGAGAAATACAATCTAAAACAGTCGTTAGAATCAACAAAACAATGACAAGACAAGCTCTAGCTTAAATATATTTAACAGCTTTATCAATTATTTGCTGCATAGTTTGGAGAAAGAGGTAAAACTGCTTGCCTCAATTCCTTCTTCTAAAAATAAAGGTGATTTTCTCTAACACAATGAGGTTAGATCAGACAAATTTGCTGAGATGATGTATTTTTTCCCCTCATTCTACGCTCTGTCAGTAGCCAACAATGTTTGTTTAAAGGTTATACAAAAAGAAAATAAAAATCACAGAAAAATCAGAAAAAAATACCTTTTAACAGTAAAGTGTGATTGTAGAGAAAGAAGTATTAACAGTGAGATCCTAGAACTGCAATAATCAGAAAAAGGAGCTTTTCCGAGATGTTTTAGGTAGGAAAAGCTTAGGTGTGAAAAGTTATGTGTATACTTTCTGTTACTATCACCAATAATTGCATCAGTTTAAGCAACAACATAAATTAGATTATTATTACAATCGAGAGCAGTGACAATTAAAAATAAAATCAAATAAATTTAAGTTACAAATTGCAATTTTACATTAGGTTTAACTACTTAAAGCTGTGAATTCACGTTAATTGTGATCTTTTCAGTTCTGTGAGATATTTTCATAATTCAGCAATATCACCCCCCTCACCAATATTAAATATCCAAAAGTTCGTGATTGACAGCCATTCAGTAAGAATGTTTTTAAAACATCATATACACCGATACACCACATCCAGCTTCCCCCTCAGAAGTATTACTAATCATGATATGATGGCAATCAGATATTAAGATAAAGCAAAAATTGTGTGTTGAACCCTCAAGCTCCTCCCATCCTAAATTTATTGTAAAGGTGAAATATTTTTTTCTGAAAGGGCCCCCACCAAATCCATAAAAACCCACCAGCAGTCCCCTATCCAAACAAGGCATCAGATTCAGTAAAGCAGTTGTGATATAGCTAGATCCCAACCCATATAAAGTAGCCAACATCCTTTTTTGGCTTGTCTGGTGCAACTTTGGTACTTGCACCAATTTCTGAACGCCTCCTGTCAGTACCTTACTCACAACAAGCTATGGTGCCAAAGATTTATAAATAATGATGAAATAGAGAAACGGAAAGATTATACATCTTGCACAAGGGAAAGCTGGAACCAAATGCAGGCTTTCCAGTACTCACTGCTGGGACAGAACCAGCAAAATGTAATGCCATCTCAAAAACAACTCCTAGACCTTGCTAGCAACAATATCAACCTCCAAGCACAGCTGTACTAGGGAGGGATGGAGAATTTTAAACGAACTAGGGACTCAACTTTTGTTAAATCTCAGCCTGAAGCCTGTTTTCAAATGCTCATAGTTCCACAAAGACACAAGCAGCTCCTCATCAAGATCACACTTCCTTTCAAGCTTCCTTTCTACCATTAAGGTTTTTAAATATTAATATCTGCTGTGGTCTCACAACTGAGCCATACAAACATCTTCCTAAACCATATGCCAGTTCTTTTACCTCTATCCACAGAGGCTGTGTTCTCAGGCAGCCTTTTGGAGGCTGCGATCTTTACAGAACTGTCCATCTGCAAGTAGACTTGTATTTCTTTCTCTTCAAAGTTCAAAAGAGAGGGTGAAAAATTGAAGCTAAAGTAAAAAACGCACTATGCCCATTACCAAAAAAAGTATACATACAAAGATTAGAGAAGGTATGTTTAATCCTAGACCCAAGAACACGTCCTCTCACGCCAGAAGACTAAAAGCATTCGTCACTCAACCTAGGTGTATATACATGTGCATGCCTTAGGTCATATGACTTTTGACTCACCGGAAAGCTCCGAGGACTGAGAGTTGCCTTCTTTTTATGCCTGGGGCCAGGATTTTCCAGCAAAGATTATTTCATAATTAAATCAGCACTTATGTTCCAATACATAACAATGTTCTAATCGCTACGACATTTACACAACTCTTTTTCCTTTTTCAGAGATGAAATGTGAACACTACATAAACGTAAAAGCTCATGAGGAGAAACAAATATGAATTCCATTCATTAATAGAAACAAGTCAACAATGCTATAGAACGCAAGCTATTGTTTAAGAGCACTCAGCGATATACTATGATTTGACACAAAACTTCAAGTAGCCTGATTAAAACAGGAAAATTGACCAAAGTGAAAACAAAACCAAAACTTTACAGTCTTATGAAGTTACCTGGAAAACGTCATTAAGTATGTATTTCAACCGTGACAATCACACATTGTTGCTTACAAATTTCTGAAAAGGTGCTGAGTTGCATTTATATTTTTGAGCTGCTAAAAACCACTCTTATGCTATGACTTTTGTAACTCCATCCTCCTTGAGTCAATCTCAAAGAAACTTGTTTTTTTTATCTGCTGCTAGCATGCTTTGCCTTTAACCTTGCTTCTAATTCTCCCATATGAGCTAGCATAGAACCTACACAAAGAGCAACTTACTATACTCAGTCTGCGCAAAGAAAGGCAAAGTTATCATTAACACCAACTTCATCACTGACACAAGCAGTAAATTACTTGCTAAACATCAAATAACTCAGGTACTGTCATTCAAAAGGAATCCTTATATCTTCTGAATTTGACAATCATATTTCAGAAATCCTAAACTATGGACTTTCTGACAGTTCAACTGTTGAATTAGGATAAAGAATTATTATTTGAAATCCAGGACTTTTCCCTAGTTCCCCCGGTAATACTGTTTTGACCCCATCACTTGTAGTTGAGCATTATATCAGTCTCCTTGCTATTCCTGCTAAAACATGGCTGGGAATGCCCTGCATGACAAGACATCCCTGACAAAGCCTCACCAAGAATAGCACATACTTGCGCTTAGGAAAAATAAATAAATAAAGAGCTCAACAAATGGACGTAAGTAAGGATTGCTGGGAAAATCCAGAAGTACAAAGCACAGCTAAAAGGAACATAGTTTATTTAACTTAGCAAAACAAAAGGTCAAGGTGGATAGGAGGGGGACTCATAGCTGAAAAGGCAATATGGAAAAGGAAAGGAGGAAATGAAAGCAAAGGAAACTACACAGTGTGATCCAAAGGACTAGGCAGGCAGGAAAAAAAAAAGCTTTAAATAATTTATAATCACAGTTAGGAATAGGTTTATTAAACTTCACAGTATTACAATCCTTAAACCCATGCATACAGTGGAAGAGGCTGTAAGACCTAAATATTTTCATCATGAATTCATTCAAATTTGCTACAGAACTACGTTTTTGTCTACATGTTTGTCTACAGTACTGCTGCCATAGATATTCTCTGTCGATAGGGGTTACCAAACACGGATATTTTGTTCACCTCCCACAGTAACTTATGAATCACCTCTTTTTTTGAGCCAAACCAAATGCACATTTTTAACATAGCAGTGCCCCAGCAGTGAATGCAACAGCATAGACAGTATAAAGCAAAAACTAGGATTAGAAGCAAAAAGATGTGGATTATGTTTCCGGCTGTGTCACCACATTATATAAATTCCTCAGCTAATATATAACTCCGTTGCTGCTTCTATAAAAAGGAGGTGACTCACGCTCTCTTACGAAGTGCTTTGAGATCATTTAATGAAACTAAGTATTAGTAAGTGCCCCAGGTGCGAGAAGATGCTTCTGTGTATGCTGCTCGAGTGCGATGACACTTCGCTCACAGAAAACAGTCACTTTGCAACCTGGTTACCTCAGAGCTTCCATAATCCAGTCACAGATTTATCTGTCCTTGTTAATTATCCATGTAACATCCCACGCTTGCTTTCTGCACATGTTTCTGATGCATTAGTGTATACTTTTCATTCTCCTTCATGCCTGATTTTTCCTTAGGGTCAGTATCTTTGCTTGTTTATTCGTGGGTCCAACATCCCCCACCATAGAAATATTTATAAAGCCTAAGAAATTACAGCCCCTTCCTTTTTATCAAGGATTTAATGTGATGCCCCACCAGGCTTCTAATGTTGCAATTCTCCAAGAGACTCTACAAGACACAGAGTACTGACGGGCGACACACTAAGACAGGCAACAAGAGAGGATTGACTCTACTTCTTTACTATGGCACATGAAGAGATTCAACTCCAATATCAAAATAAATATATAAATAAAACAGACCCAAAAAGAAAACAAGAAAAAGTTATATTTATTGGTCTATACTCTCCCAGTATCAGAGAAAAGCTCTCCTGCCCTTCCCATGCATGGATTAAAAATACAGAGCAATGCAAAGCAGCAGGATGGCAACAGCTAAATTTTAGGAAGGTGTTAAGTAACAGTCTCAGGGCCCGCTCCTTAACCCACATCAGCTCTCACAGCATCCAAGCTAAACCTCATCAGCCTTATGATATAACCTAAGCAACTGCTCAAACCCAAAACAGACACATCTAAACTCCCCAAACTTTGCTCCTCTCTCCTCCCATCGTGTCCCACCTCATGTGAAGGATCAGCAATTTCTTCCCACAATTTCTTCCTCTCTCTTTCTCTTCCCCCAGACTATCCCCAACTCCTACAGTTCTTTTTCTCACTCCAAGATGAACCAACCATCTCCCAAAAAGAACTTTCCATCCCTTTCTAACCTATAATCCCCAATGTTTCCCAATGTTGGATGAGCTCCCTGCCTGCCACATCCCCTTCCACAGGCCTAGGTGAACTCTCCCCAAACCTCTTCTTCTCCACTTCTAGGCCAGTCCCCTTCCCAGCCCCCATTCCTTCCCCTCCTACAGAGCCAGGACAACTTCCCCTTCCCTTACCTTGGTCAGACACCCACTCTCCATCTCCACTCCTCCCTTTCTCTCTCCTATTCCTAAATCAGGTATTCCAGCCCTCATACTCTCAGCTCCCCCACTCACTATTCCTTCCCCTAGCCCGGTTCCCCACCTCGCATCTTCAGCCCTTTCCCAGAATTAGGCCACAAATCGCCTTCCACATCCACGTCCAGATACTACCCAATCTCCAATCTTCCTTCAAGCCAGACTTGCTGCATCTTCATCTCTTCCCCTAGGCCTACTCCAGACACCACTAATCTCCGGTGCAGATCAAAACCGTGATCTCCAGCCCTCTCTGGAACCTCAGAAAGACTCTCTCCATCTCCATCTTCCCCAAGAACCCCCTGATCTCCATCTCCACCCCCCATACCTAGATCAGACCCGGCATCTCCACCTCCCACAACCTCGAACCGAACCGAACCGAACCGAACCGTCCTATTATCTTTATCTTTATCCTTATCCTCACGTCCCGGTCCCGGTCCCGGTCCCAGCCTCACCCTCACCTGCCGCCCGACGCAGCAACCGTCACCCACTCCACGCCTGCGCGCGCCGCGCGCTCCTATTGGCCGAGCTTCCGCCGCCCGGTCCGTGCCCTTCTCTCCCCGCCGGCATCCCTGCCTGCCACGCGCTTAGGTTCCGGATCCCGTCGCGGGCTCCTGCTGCTTCCAGCCTGTGCGGCTAGCCCCGGGCTCCGTTTCTGCGCCGAGGGGCTGCTAAGGGGTGAGTATCCGCCGCCTTTCTGCCGTGTCCCCTCCCGCGGGACGCGGACATGGTGGGCAGGCGAGAGAGGAGCTGTGTGCACCGCCTAATGGCGTCCGGCCCCCCGAGCGGGGTGAGGCGGCGGCGCCTCATGGCGGTTCCGTCACCCCGCGGCGGCTCCTGGGGCCCGGGGCCTCCCCACATGCTCCCTCTCCATCCCCGTCCCCTTCCCACCTCCTCCCAGTCACGGTTACTTAGGAATTTCACCCTGTTAGTGCCCGTCTTTTACCAGCTTTGCCCTTCTGTTTGCTCGTTTTGCACGTAGAAACTGCCTGCTTGATAAAGAAGAGTTCGATGTGTGTGTGTATATACATAGACACCTATATATATATATATATATATATATGTGTCTCTGTCTCTATATGTGTGTATATGCATATTATATAAATATTTATAGATAACATATATATACATATATAGAAATACAAGTATACACATATTTATAGATACATATAGATACATGACAGTTGATATAGATATATCAAATGTGTGTTTACACACATATGTGTACATGAAATATGTATGTACATACAATCTACATACAGTGAAGATAAGCACAGATTTGATATAAATAGATTAAATCCACTTTTGGTATTTTTAGATACATATTTATAGATTATATATACACATGTGTGTATATGTCAATATACAGACACCTGTGCATGTCTATACAGATATATATATACATGTGTATATACACGTGCATGTCTGTATAAACATAGATGTTTAATACATCTACACATATACATCTATACCTGTTTAATACATATATACGTATATAAACACACACACAAACCTAATTTTCTCTCCCCACAAAGGGGTGAGTCTCAACACCACCTCTGGGCTGCAGCAGTTTCCTGGAGGGACAGATATTTGGATTTTTTTTTTACCTTTTCTCACTTCTTGGTTAATTCATTTGGCAGGGACACTCCCCTGACACTGATGTTCCTGTCGTTTCAAGAAGGTTCAGCCTTGCTCCAGAGTGTGGGGAGAAAGAGCAGCGTCTTCACGCCTTGCACCTGACTTCGCTCGTCACCACCACCGTGACACATGGAGGATCCTCACTAACCCCACACATTCCTGGACCACCTTCTGTTTTGCCATTGGACATTTGTATTTTTCTCTGAGTTTTCACAGATGCAGGGAATCAAACCACATTTTTAATTTTTTTTTTTTTTTTTTTTTTTTTTTTGTAATATCTGGTCAGCCCGGTCTTGGCTAAGCCAGGAACAGTACCGGCCTGAATGGACAGGGCAACATTTGCCTGTTCCACTGCGTTTTTTCGTGACTACAGCAGTTCATCTCACACTGCATTCTGCCTCCCAACAGGACACGTTGACTTTATTGAAAAGGTAGACTCATTCACTTACTCAGACTTTTTCCGGGATTATTTGATTCCCAACCATCCCTGTATTTTCTCAGCTAAATTCACAGAAGGCTGGGGCAGCAGGAGAAACTGGGTTACTTGGGATGGGAAGCCTAACTTCGATTATCTGCTGCAGAAGTTTGGTAAGTTGTGCCTTTTTTTAATACTCAACTGAAACGTGTTCACTAAATCCTAGTGACCATTTTTGTTGCTTAGGAATTGAAGCACTAGTGAAAATTGTGTAATTTCTCCGGGCTTTTTTTTTTTTTTAATCAATGCATTCATTTTCTGTACTTATTCATGGTTTTGTTTCACTTGGATTCTCATCTTGAGTTTATTTGTTAATAAAATAAAATAAAAATGTAATCTAATCTAATCATACCAATTTATGTGCTTAATTTCATACAAGGAGCAATGTCCAGAGGACATTGAATAGGCAAAGGGGAAAGTATTCTGCAGTTACAGTGAAATATCTCCGGGTATGACTTTAGGCTGTAAGATATTAGGAATTTCATAGGAGTCAATACCCAGTTCCAAATGTAGCTTGGTAAGAAGAAATTGCAGGTCATAAAAATGACAATTCTGAGTCATGGCCTATTGGAATGGCACTGTCAGGAGTGAGCTGGGCTAGGGATTGGTCCTGTATGTATTTGTACTGTACTTAGCATGATAGTGGTAGATATTAAAAGCTTTTATGGTGCTTAAGGTTAAAGAAGTTTGATTTCAGCACCAATTGTCCTGTTCCCAAATGAACTCACAAAGCTCATCTTTTAGGAGAGGCTATAGTTCCAGTTGCCAACTGTGATGTCAAGGAATACAATTCTAACCCAAAGGAGCAGATCCCCTTCAAGGAGTACATAAATTACTGGAAAGAATACATTAGAAATGACTACCGATCATCTCGAGGGTGCCTTTACCTGAAGGACTGGCACTTGAGCAGGTAAGGGAGCGCTCTGGACTCTGCAGGCATTCCCCATGTCTGTCTAGGATTTTTATCTCTTTTCATTCATTTCTTTTCTGTAAATGTGCCTTGCTCCTAATCTACATTTTCTCTGTTCAGCTCTTGCTGTGAAACTCTTGGTTTTCACTTTTCACTTAAAATAGTGGAGTAAGTCAGTCCCTCTTTGTCTGCTTTTCCCAATGTCTGTCTTGTGCCCGCTATAAAGAGTCTGTCCCTGTGCCCTAGGGTGGCATATGATGTGGGAGGATTTCAGGTATTTTACAGAGTCCTGCAGCTTATCTTCCCTCCTAACATTCGCTCCTCCAGTCTGTCATTCAGCTTAACAATCAGCCCTGCAGATGTCTCCTCTAAATAAAATGGCTTCATCAGGGACTGTCTTTGCCAAGATTGAAAGCATTCTCCAAGAGAATTCTTAATCTTCACAGCTTTCCTAGGAGAGAGAAAAGCACCGTTATGTACATTTTACATGTTCAGACAGAAAAAACAAAGAACATGGTTGCCTGCCATAAGTGGCATGCTGTAGACTGGACTGGTCTCTGCTTCTGGGCCCAGGGAAACAATGTATACACATAGAATAGTGCTTTTTTTTTTTCTGAGACATCTTTCTAACACATTATTTTTATTATTAAGAGCTTTCCCAGAGCAAGATGTTTACACAACTCCTGTGTATTTCACATCTGACTGGCTGAATGAATATTGGGATGCCATAGGCATGGATGATTACCGCTTTGTCTACATGGGACCTAAAGGTTCATGGTAAGGCAGCTTGGTTTCTGTGCTCCTTACATACTCTCTTTTTTAAGATAAATACTGTAGGGGATTATCACATTGTATTTCAGGACAGCATCAGGCTGCAGAGATGATGTAACCATGCTGTGTGCTGCTGTACCAGAACCCAGAAAGCCTCCTTTGCAGCTCATTTGGTTCTGGATATGAACTGTCTTTAATGTGATCAGCTAAAGTGGGGGTTTTTTTTGGCATACAGTTTTAGTGTTTTTGAACAGTGGCATGATGTGTGCACACAGAATCTGTGAAAAGTATCAGCTAGCTCTGATACTAGAGCAGTAAAGCACTGAGGGGGTTCATCAGCCTCTCCTGGTCCACAGAACCATCAAAACCTGAGAGGGACACTGATGAGTTAGTCAAATATTTTGCAGGTGGAAAGTTAAATCTGATGTGTGATAAAGTTGCATTAACAGTATTCCAATCAATTCATACCATAGAATCTTCTACCATTGAAGTATCTATGGGAGAGATTCAAAAGTGAGTAGATGTAACACATTGCAAAACCGTGTAGATGTAGTGACCTTTTAAAATCTTAAAACAGTAAAAAATAAGTGAAGAAAACTACGCTTTGGATTCATATTTGCCTGAATAATAAAGGTTGATTTCTCTATGTATGTATGAAATTTTTCCCGTTAATTTACTTTATAGCTTTTTGGCACTTTCTTTGAATTGTCCCACAGGACTCCATTCCATGCTGATGTCTTCCGTTCCTATAGCTGGTCGGCCAATATATGTGGGAGAAAGAAGTGGTTGCTCTACCCCCCTGGGCAGGAGGAGTACCTAAAAGATCGCCAGGGCAATTTGCCCTTCGATGTGACTGCACCCAGTCTTCAGGACAGCAATATTTACCCTCGCTATACCCAAAGCCAACCCCCTGTTGAAATATTACAGGAAGCAGGGGAAATTGTCTTCATCCCTAGTGGATGGCATCATCAGGTTTACAATCTGGTAAGATAACTGGTGCCAAACTTTTTGGAACACAGAGAGAGAATCAGGCTGCAGGCTTGAATCAGATCAAACCTATATTGCAGCATATTGCGGGTGCTGAAAGTCCAACTGAGCTGAAAATAAGTAGAGATAAATTGTTGTAGGAAAGATTAGTGTTGGCTGCTCAACATGATGACCAAGAAAAAAAGCTTGGACTCAAAAGTTCCCCAGATCATTGACCATTAGAAGCCAGGACAAGATGGAAATGTATTGGGCTGTTAATATGGGTTTGGGTTTCTAGCTATAAATTGTAGTTGACTGATAAAAATGCTAATGAAACAATTGGTTTTCATGATTACATCTTGTTCTTGTCTTCCACTGTCTTCTCTCGTTGTTGCCCTCTGCCCCCAACAAAAATGCGTTCAGACAAAGGAGCTAGGGACATTTGTCATTTTGCAGTTTTGGACATTAAACGAGCCAACTTTTCAGTGTAGTGTTGATGCTCGCACCCAGAGAAACATTTTACTTGCTGGGGAATGTGATTTTTACTTCTCTGCATGAACAATGAATCGACAGTTGGTCTCTTACACTTTCCTAAGTAGAGCTTAATAACTGTTCAAACTTTCTTTCTTCAGGAGGATACCATTTCCATTAACCACAACTGGGTGAATGGCTGCAATGTGGCCATAATGTGGTGCTTCCTGCAGGATGAGTTAGCAGCTGTGCAGCGAGAAATCAATGAGTGGAAGGACCCTATGGATGATTGGCACCTACAATGCCAGGTATAACAGGCAGTCAGACAGTTAATATTGTGTTATTTAGAGGATCTTGCATTCTGTGGATGCAATGCACCACTTTATTAGAGCTCCAATACATTCAAGTCCTTACCCTTATACCTGGAATTAGCGCACATTTCTGAACTAATCAGAAACCAATGACAATTTCATTTCTCAAGAAATGAGATAGTGCTTTAGTAAGATAATGGAAGGCTTGTGTCAGTGCATGTTTGCTATGCCAAGGAGGTTAGGATGTTGGCTGGAAAACTAGCACTTCATCTGATGTTTCTCAATCATTGAGGTTAGCCTTAGCATGAGGATCAATCACTTATGTAGAATCTATTTTCTGTTGCAAGATGCTGTTTTAAAAAGGCATAAATAAATTGACCAATGTTGCTCCCAAGCCCTTAAGTGTGAAGCAAATATAAAGTTTATTTCTGGAGACTTTCCAAAAATAGCTTCAAAACAGCAGCCATTTACTAGTACAAAAGCCAGTATTGCTTTAGGGGCTAGTAAGGTTTCTAGTAAGACTAAGAATATTGGTGCTATTATTAATCAAGGAGTTACAAAAAAAGTTAGTTAAAAATGATTAAACTTACTTACTCATGATTCCAGATAATACTAGCTTACTACAATAGTTTCTGTAATTCTTACTGTAAATAAAAAGGAATTGTTTCCTTTTCAAAACTACTTTTTTCCCTCTTAGTTGATCATGAAGTCTTGCACGGGTATAGACTATAAAGAATTCTACAACTTCCTCAAAGTCATTGCAGAGAACAGGATTTCTATCTTGGAAAATGGCCTCGATGATGAAGCTTTAGCAAAGAACACTCCAAAAGCTGCCATTTCCACCTTGGGCATGCTCCACGCAGTGTTTGATTTAAAGAGGACTGTGAAGGTGTTAACATCATTGAGTGCCAATGAAGATTTCAAGAAACTAGACCTGACATCACTTTCTCCGCCTCCCGAGGCATTGCTCCACCACTTGAAAGCAGCAATAGATACAGCACTACTCTGACTTCCTATTTATTCCATTCTTTGTAAAAAGAACCTTTTACAAAAATGAGTGTTTTTAGAAGAATGACTCTTCCCTGCTTAACAGCTGTGCAAAGAGCCTTACTATAGCACAGAGAGAGAATACATTCATAAAGAGGACAGATACTTGAGTATCTAGAATTATAGTACAGAGGGAAAAAAAAGGAAAAACTCAAGTAAGGTTGAAGGTTGGTGTTGCAGAACGTGATAAATTGAGCCCTGCTAGTGAGGATGTATTCACTGAAGGTGAATGAAAACTCCCTGTGGAACAAGCTTGGGTCTGGCAGGGCTCAGCACCAAAATTACAGCAGTCTGCACCATGAGTCCCTGTTTCTGAAAGCACCCAACCTCCAGGAGTTAATCTCTGCTGTCTCTTGTCACAGCCTCATTTTTTTTTTTTTAAACCTGTCCTGCTTCAGGGAGTAGCTCAGACCTTTTCTGCCTTAGAGGTTGCTTATTATTTAGCTCTCATGAAGGCTGAGCTGGGTCCACAGCTGTAGCTTAGATATGCAGGAGGTCTCTACTAGTTTCCTGTATAGTGACAGCCCTCTACAGCTGAAAGTCTCCAATAACCTCAGCCTTCATCCTACTTCAGGCTCAGCAGGATTAGTTTTAACAGGCCAGGAAGGCAGAATCCTGATGGCAATTCTACTACTAATAATAATATTACCATGTGATCCACTCAAGCTCCAGAGCAGAAGAGTGAATGTACTCTCTCCTTGCTATATGTTATTTCAAGGCACAGTATTTTTAATAAACAAAGAATTGATTAATCAGGGAAGCTAGCAAGTAGCCTCATATTATCTAGTAAAAGAAAAAGCCATGCTTTAGACACACACCAAATAGCATGCACACTACTGCATGGTTACAGAGCACAATTTACAACCTGAATACTACCCTTGGGCTGAAAAGGAAAAACATTTCCAGTGAACTATCCCTCTTGCTGTTATGGGTTGGTAAGAAAGCCCAAAGCACAAATGGCTGCATACTGTTAACATGGTTGCCCCTTTGGGCTCACTTGAATTATTGATCCCAAACTTCCTCACTTCTCAACTAGATGACTAGTAATAGCAACTTTGTGTTTAGAAAGTGCAATATTCAAAGTCCTTAGTAGGCTGAAAAAAAAATTGCACTGTTTTTCTAGATAATCCTGTGGAGTTTTGTACATTGCATGCATTTTGCATGTCGTATTTTGTAGGTGTTCATCATTGTGAATAGGAAATAGTACCTGAATTGAAAAAATCAATACTCAGGGCAGGGAGGAATGGAGTACAAAGAAAACATTTGTAACAGCTCTGACTACATCTCAGTGATTCAACTTTCTGGCAAGGTGTTCCTTTGGACTGGAAAATAACCAGTTTTAAGCACTTCTGAAATTAAATGCTCACAGCTGCCACTTACAGCTGTTTACATTCTTAAAGAGAGGCAGCTGGAGGATTTTCCTTCCTTACAAGAATAAGATGGTATTTCATAAGAGGGTTTTACCAGGCACAGAGGTTAAAGCAGACAATCAGAGTACTTGTAGGAAAGCATGTTATTTTTTGTCCTGTATTCCCCAGTCGCTCTGCATGCTGTGCAACTGATACTGGCACCAACCCCATCTCCAGCTCCGATGATGTGACAACCCTCCTTCACAAGATCTGCTACCTCCTGGTGTGATCAGTGGGGGAAAATTGCATGAGGTGAGCTTAAAATTTAAGACAGGTTCTTTTTAAGGATGCTGTAGAGAACAGAAGCATGGGGTCTGGCTTTAGGTTCTTTGCAGTTACATTAGGAGACTCATTTGAGAGTTCAGCCATGACTTATCAAGGCATCCAGGGAGCGAGCCACAGATGTTCTAAAAACAAGAAGTGGAAGGGAAAGTCACAGAATGCTCAGAAGACAACCAAAAGATTGAAATAAAGACTATAGGCAAACCTGGAATCTCTCTTAAAAACTAAATGGATTTATTTAAATATAAAGTTACTGTAAAACATACATTAGGAATACTCTCATACCAATATATTAACTATTATAACCAGTGTATTATTTATTAAAGCAAAATTTTTGTGATAAACAGGAAGAAACAGTCTGTAGTATGGAGTTGTTTTCTGTCTTTTTTTTATTGTTTGCTCTTTGTTTTTTCCCCTGAAGTTACAAACCTGTACAATTTAAAGTGAAAATAATATAAAACCTAGCTCAAAAGAGCTTTTGCTCTACTAAGCAATTCCTTCTTTAGTATTTTCATCTGAGAACAGCAGGCTTTCCAAATATCCCTTTGCCTTTTAGCAAGGCATTATATAAAGAAAAGGCCTAATTCCAATCTGGTTTGTACCCTACTGGTGGCAGTGGAGGGTCTGTTAGCACAAGCCTGTGCCCCAGGAGGAGCAGTGTTTTTTGCAGGTCTGGGGGGTGCAGAAGACAAGAGGTTGCCCCAGGCAGATCCAAGACCCATCCCTCTGGGCAAACGCTGCCTCCCTTGTAGCCTATGCAGAATAACAAGGCAGCACCAGCGTGTTCAAGGTGCGAGTGCAATATCCCTGAGATTAGAGAGGAGGCTGCAGAGTATAAATAGACATTTACCAGTATCATAAAAATAAAGTTAGTCAATAGCAGCTTTATGGTGCAATGGAGAGGTACTGAGTTCAGCACAGTTAGGAAGAAGAATGGAAAGATATTCTTCTTAGTAACACAGGGAAAATCTCTATGCTCCACAAAATTTGTTATTTATGGGCATTGAGGGAACTTCTCATGTCCCTGACACTTTTCTACCAAACAAAAATGGAGATCCACTATAGCAATTCTGGATTCATTTTTACTGTTTTCTATAAAATAGCCTCTTCCTTATGTCAGTTCACCAGTGGAAAAAAAAAAAAAGAAAAAAGAAAAAAAAAACCACAGCAACTGAGAGAACAGCTAACTGGTATTTCAGAGGAAGGAAGCAGATTGCTGTCTGGAATGTAAGGTAAATCTACAAGGCAAAAGAAACTTTGCCCACTTTCCATGGAGACTTCCAAATACAAGCTGAGGTTGCATATCAAAGGCTGGGAGCCAACAGCATCTGCATGTCCGTGCTTTACAATCACAGCTGGTCCAAAAGAAAACCTAGCAAAACTTTGTCCTACCTTTATGTAAAACATCAAAAGCCCAAAAATAAAAACAAAAAAAAAATAAAAACCAAAAGCCCCAAATAAAAATCTAAAATAAAATAAAATAGTAGGCCTAAGTTCACCAAGGGAAGAATTTCTGAAGGAAAATTTCAGCAGAGACTAGCACATGCTCCCACAATAACACAGAAGCCCTCATTTGAAAAACAGTCGTTCTTCCTTTCCAAAAGGACAACCAAAACGGCAGTGACTCGGTTGCATCTTCGTCCACCAGCATCTAGTCAGCAAAGTGCAGGAGGGAAACTGGCCCCGATGGGCTCCAGCTCAGGGGCTATGCGTCGCATGGCAGTTCTCTCTCTGATGGAGGCGCATCCTCTGGATGTGTTCGTAGCACGACTGGGCAAGGAACAGAACAACCCGTTAAGGCCAAGGGGGTTGTGCCCAGTTTTGGTTTTTTTGCTCGTCTAGGGGAATTCCACCGCCTCCCACCTCAGCTGTGCAGAAAAATGAAGCTGTACTTTGTAAATTAATGATGAGCACAGTCTGTGGACTAGGAGGAAAATAACCTGTGTTAGGCCTGCAAACACCCTTCTAATATTAAGTAGGGGTACAGAACATCAGCATCTCCACATTACTTTTGCTACGTCAGCAAAATATTGGCATATGCTTCTGATTTCCAAAAGGACTTAAGGTTATGATCTTCTCTTCTATTTGCCTGGATCCCTTGCAGGAATTTTTTGCAGACCAGACAATTTTGACCACAAAAAATCCTTTCATTTTGTGTATCAGATAATTTCCATTCTCATACTGATGTTGGAATTCCTGCTCAGGAGAACTAGACAGACCTCACTGCCTTTGAGCTTCCCCATGGTATTACCGGTTGTCTCTTCTCTCTACTAATGAAAGTCCCACAATATCTTTGTACAAAGAACTCTTTTTTGCCCTCTCTTCTACTATTTTAAATCTTTCCTACTGTGTCTTGCTATTGCCACTGTCAAATTTTCCTTTACCTCCAGTGCTGTTAGCAGAAAATCATAGAGCCCTCCTTGATTGGTGGGGTCCATCAAGTCTCTGATCAGATGGATTTCAGCTCCCAAGTGCTGTATTCTAGAAAATAAAAGCAGTCACAACCCATTTAAAACACCTCTGGGCACCAGTCATTGTGAGAGTGCATTTGAAATTGGATTATGGAGAGGTGGAAGCGTGGATCTGGAAGTTCATCAACCCTGAGATCCTGTATGACCGGATCTCAGCAAACATATTTGAAAATTTTCATAAGAAAATTTAAAATCTTCCATTTAACATAGTCATAGCCCTCCTCCATCACCTACAGAGATAAACATAACCTAACACGAAGTGCAGTATTTATCCAACAGGAGTGCCACACACACACACACAAAGTGCTTCTAGATTTTGAGACCAGGTCTCAAGTTTCACCACTTCACCCCTTTTTGGGTGACATGCAAAAGGCCAGTCAAGGACTTTGAGTCAGATTTGCCAGAAAAACAAGACAGAGTTTCACTTTATTGCATGTAAGAAATAATGTTGCTGCAAGTTCCAGCAAAAGCAGCACAGATACAGCCGCTCTTTGCAGAAATATGTTACCTTTACAGCTATGCCTACGCAGGAAGAATCTCATTACTAGGTGCTCCACGTTCAAGACCTTCCAAGTCTCCAAAATGAACATATCTGAATGCAAAATAAGAGTTTTCTCTATAGGTTATAGAAAGAAAGAGAGACTGAGTGATTTCCTTTAAACAAGGCCAAGTGCACAGTCCTGCACCTGGGGAGAAACAACCCCTGACATCAGTACAGGCTGGGAACCAATCTGCTGGAGAGTAGCTCTGCAGAGAAGGGCCTGGGCGTCATGGTGGACGACAGGTTGACCATGAGGCAGCAGTGTGCCCTTGTGGCCAAGAAGGCCAATGGGATCCTGGGGTGCATTAAGAGGAAGATCTCCAGCAGGTCGAGGGCCCCTCTACTCAGCCCTGGTGAGGCCACATCTGGAGTACTGTGTCCAGTTCTGAGCCCCACAGTACAAGAGGGATGT
>JAWLRI010001060.1:682192-704174 GCA_034781795.1 Crypturellus tataupa | reverse complement strand
GAAATGGCCACAAACTGAAGCACCAAAAGTTCCACAGGAACTTAAGGAAAATTTTTTTGACAGTGAGGGTGACAGAGACAGAGCCCTGGAACAGGCTGCTCAGAGAGGTTGTGGAGTCTCCTTCTCTGGAGATCTTCAAGACCTGATTGGATGCAGCCCTGTGCCACATGCTCTAGGTGGCCCTGTGGCCCAGGGGGTTGAACTAGATGACCTCTAGAGGTCCTTTCCAACCTTAGGCATTCTATGATTCTATGAAACCAGAAACCAATAATTAGTCAAACTCTGTCCACTCTCCAGACAGGGCAAAAAACAATCCCAAAGCCTATACTATGGTTCTTGTTTCCTCTACAAGGGAATGAATATGCCTAGTCCCTGCAGGAAGGGCAGCCAGGAGAAGAGTCCAAACATGAAAGGCAAACAGTTCTGCTGAAATACTTTTCACATCTCTCCTTGGAAGACACTGTTCAGGAAACGTGTGTTAAAATGCAGCCCCAGGTTTCCACGAAAGCCATTTTGCCTGGAAACATGGCTGGCTTTTCTCCAAGCAAGATCACACGTGGCAGTGGGAATGAGAAATGAAAAACTTCCACTTACTTCGCTCGGGAGACCACATACATCAACAGCGGCAGCAGGTCATCCATGGGGAGCTTGTAGTCCTTCTCAGCCACCCGGGACACCGTGCGCTCTATCTCCTCATATGTCTTCTGAAGGATCACCAGCTTCTCCCGGGGATCCACCGTGGTGCTGTGAGTGGGAAAGACCCATGTAAGAGATGCTCCTGCTGCAGAGCAGTGCAAAATATTTTAGCGTATATAATATATAGTATAGAGAGTATATTTTAGAGCATATTTTTCTCTGCAGAAGTTATTAAAAATAAAATCACAAACACTTTTTTCTTTAAAAATCTTTACAAGCTTATTTAAACGTGCAACCTGAGCCAGATCTGCTTTCGTAAAAAGGTCTAAAGTTCCCTCATTTCCTAGAACATAGGAAATCCCCATCAGCTCCAATAGTCAATAGGAGGTTTATGGAAAGTGATGACTTACATCAGCTTCTGCAGGCACTCGGTAGCAGACAGGAAACACTTGTCCTTGACAAGGGAGCGCCTCTGGAGGGAAGATGGAATTATATATTTAGGACTATAGTAACATCTCATTTAGCTTTTCTGAGTCCCTCATGCCCATATGCAGTTGTTAGTGCCCTTTGGGTAATTTAGGTGAAGCTCCAACAACAACACATATTCTCACCCCATTTCAGCAATGTACCAGTAGCTCTTAAGACTATTTCTTACTTGGTTAGTTGTCAGGGTGAGATCTTTCAGAGGCCATAAATGTCTGAAAGGAGATTAGAGAGAAGATTTAGAAGGCATTTAAGTCTTAATATCACTCTTAAGTTTGTCTTAACTATTTTTTCTTCTCATTCAAGATGATCTGAAAAGCCATGTAGATGCTCAAGGCTGAGTTTTTCTCCTGTTATTAATTTTTCCCATAGAAAGGTAACATTTCAGACTTACTGACCTGAGCACAGGATTCCCTTCACTCACAAATGCTCCTGTAATAATCAGTGGGTGTTGAGCTACTTTCAGATGCAGTTCATTTCATTGAATGTAGACTGAGCCAAATTGACTACAGACTCCAGGTCTCCTGGAGTCTGCTTAAGCCCTTGAGCTATGGATTAGATTAGGTTGGAAAGCACCACATGCCTTGAATTCAACTGTTGCAGCAAAAGGTGGACTATAGGTACACTAATAATCTTTACCTGATTGCTCCTGAGCTGGAACAAATCAACATTTGTGAATTAGTCAAGAAGATTTTTAGTAAAGGAAAAGGAAGGAAAAAAAAAAAACAAAAACAACAACAACAACAAAAAACATAATAGCAGCTTCCCACTACTTGATGATGTCCTTTCAGGCACAGAATTGCAGGTGCTTGATGACAAGAATTGGTCCTGCAGTCTATGAAAAATCTCAGCTCTACAGTGGACATAGCATGTGTTGAAGAATTAAATGTTATAAAATCCTTGCCCTGCCATCAGAGCTCTCCCTGGCTGCTAGCCCATCACAAGCCATGCATCCATAGATGAAAAAAGTGACTCACTTCTGCACATCCAGAAACTCTAGCAGCTTGATGTCAGGAAACAGACTTAGGTCCACAATCCCTTGGCAGTAGAGATCATCTTCTCTTTCATGATAGAGCATGTAGAGCATGAAGAGCTCGGGATAGAAGCATGGCAGGATCAGAGGCAGGACTATACTGTATGCCTTCTGGTCACTAGAGCAGAGAAAAATGAAGTGATGTCTTTAACCTTGATATTTCCAAAAACAGCAGCCACACAAGACATAGCAGAAAAGCCACCTTTGAGATTGCGAAGTTGACCTGTTTCCCCACCCCCTCTTTTTGGAATTCAGGGTCCCGGTTGGTAGTGAGCCCTGTGACACTCTTGTATATGTCCTCAAGTTGAAGATACAAGCAAATCTTAAATTGTAGGACAGGACACTGTTCCATTGTTTCTCCAACAATGCTACCTACATCAAAGCCTCCTGAACCACTGGGAGAAACCTGGAGCACCAGAGAACTTTTTCCAACTGTTCTTTCTGAATTCTTTCAGTCGAGTACGTATTTCTTACATGAAGAAGTGCAAATTAAATCAGATCAAGCCATTTTCCATCTGTTTACCATTTCAAACCTTTGAATGGCTGCAAATTACAGGATCTACGCAACTCAACCCTCCTAAACTAGGTCTTCCACAGTTATCCCTCCTTTCCTATTCAAGGATACCAATCTTATGCATTCTACTTCTTCCACACTTTTCTGCACAGCACTCTACTTCTAGGCCTGCCTATATCTCAGTGTTGATATGGAAGTCCCCATCCTAGCAGAGTTCCTACAACTAAAATGAACCACCCAATGGCACTAGGATTGCTGTCTCTCACATAACCATTCTACCCCACATATATTGGTGTAGAGCAGCTTGCAAAGGTTGTGTCCCATGCACATCTGACTCTCCATGCCTTTTATTCTACTACAGAACATGATAAGAAGAAAAAGTTGCTCTCCTTCTGGAAGAGAAGCATGAAAAAGCATGCTGAGAGCTTTGCACCTTTAGAGGAAAAATATGGGCAATAACCCAAGTTGTACAGACAGCTCCTAACAAATATGAACAGTTCAGCACTGAATGTAATTCAGCAGCAGCTTAAAATTAAACAGCTTGTGGTGACACCTACTTCATCTCTCCATCCGCACACTTTGTGGGTAGTTGGCCTTTCTGTTCCAGTGCCAGACAGAGCAAACCCCTGGAAGAAAAGCAGAAGCATCATTTAGTTACCACACCACTTATTTACTTATTATTAAGAGTAATTTGGTCTTCATGTATGAGGAACTCAGCTCCTTCAACACCAAGGGAGATAATAACACGGCTCTTTGGAGTTTTGTAGTGCAGCTTAGGCCTTTTCAGAAATTTGTAAGTATATTTTGCTTTGGGGGCTTGCTATTTTCTTCTGCATCAAATCCTAGGATTAGCAGAGCCTTATACACTATCTCTAGCTCCAAAAGTCATACTTTAGCAAAGCATGTTTCACTATTTGAGGGTATTCTTTGTCAGCAGGAGAAACTTCCAGAAATGCATGGGTGTTTTGAAGAATCTCTCATTTCTAAAGGGAAGAGTGGTTACTGTAGTGATCAGAACTGCATTCTCATTGAGCATCAGCCCTTGGTATTCCCATGCAAAGGACGTGAACTTTCAGGACCTGTCATACAAGCCAATTCTCTATTCCAAGAACATTAGAGGATGTTTAGAATTCCTCTAATTAAAACAAATCTCTGCTCTAAAAAGATAGCTAAGAGATATCTTGATATTTCCAAGCCAAAGGTGTTTAGCCTTAAAATAGAGGGAGTATTACTTTTTTTTGGTCCAGAAATATCAGCCAAGAAACACCTGCAAGGTTTGGAGGTATGAAGCAAGTTTTCAAATAGATACACACAGGATATTCCTTTCACTGGCCTGGGCTATATCTGTAGAGCACAGAACAGCGCTGTGCAAAGGCCTCCTGCCCCTCACCTATGCATATGCTCCAAATGAGCTTAGTTTGTGTAAATACATCTTTATTTAGCACAGTTCTGCAGCAAGTCTCCCAAGAAATATGGTGTGAAATAAAGCAGCCCTTGCACTTTAAGTAATGACCCCACCAGCCTACTTCACAAGCCCTCCAGCCTCATATCTCTTGCAAATACTGAACACGCTCGACTTACTGGTAAAACTCCCATATTTTCTTCGCGTAGTACTTGACTTCCTCCTGAGCCATAGTCAGCAAGTGTCTGTTGGCCCCAATCCCAGAATATGTTGCCTGAAAAGCTATCATCAAGGCCTTCAGCAGCTTGCCCAGTGGGTGCAGAGAAGACTTCAGTGCCTGCACAACAGAAGGGGGAAAAATGAAGTTTTGCAAGTCAGCCCTTGACATTAACAGAGGAGAACACTCAAAGGCAACTCAGATGTCTGTTGCCTGCAGAGGAGGACAAATTTAGCAGTAATCAGCTATAATCTTGGTCTGTTTTTGATGCCAAAACCCCATCCTCATATTATTGGGCTTAAATGCCCTTAGTAGCAACGGTTATATTAAAGTTGTGATATCCAAGAGATAGCCGAGGGTGATTTCAGGGAATGGTGAGTGCCAACCAGCCACCAATACTGCATAGCAGTTTGTTAAATATCTCTGGCAGTTATTTATTCCCTGGCACACAGGGAACCAAGATTGAAGCTTTATCATTATTTGCTGTACACAAAATGAGTCTCCAAGAAAGATAATCTCCTTTCCTCTCAAGTACGGCACACATAGAAGGCAAGAAAGCAAGACTCAAAGTCACTGGCTGTTTTGCAGCAAGTAAAAACAAGCAAGAGGACCTACATCCATGTCTGGTGGACAGAGGTGGATCCTTGGGATGTTCAACCCTTACCTTATCTAAATAACAGTGTAGTGATGCCAGATCCTGGTGCTGAACTAGCTCTTCAAGAATATCTTCTGTCTTCCAGGATGCATCCTCAGCCCCTCTGAAAAGATGAGCAATGAGGAAGTAGTTATCCCTTTGCACCTCAGACCATTCTTCCTACTTTCCACCACATGTAATTCTACTAGCCACATTCAGACTAGGCCTTTCTTACCATGACTAGGTTGGACTAGCTTTATTTAGAATGAAGCCTCAAAACAATTAAGATGATTTTAAAAAAGGCAGTAAAGTATTTGGATATTTTCCAGTTGGTATTGCAAGTGGATACAAAGGGGAAATAAAACTCTTGGAACAAATGAGTTCTACTCTCATTTACCCCTGAAAAAGTATGTTTTACCCCTGAAAAGTATGTTTTAAATAGAAAAAACAGCTATCCATAAATTTGGATAATAATAGCTATCATCACCTTAACGCTTGGAAAATGCACAAATACATAATTCAAATTCAAGGTAGACAAACGTATACCACTATCCACCCTAGTGGGCTCCTCTCTCTCAACAAGAGCATGCAATAATCACCTTTGGCAGAAGAGGTATTCCTGAGACTTCCGCAGCTCCTTGCTTGTTTGTATGTGGAAGCCGGTGAAGGACTCCTCTGTTTCTTCTTTGCAGCCAGAATGGATGAACTCCAGGAACTGGTCGTAGATTCCTTTCCACCTCTTCTCTACTGGAAACTCCACAAGACCCAGCTGACTGCACAACATGACATGATATTAGGTTTTTCTACCTCCTGCCTCTATTTTCTCCGTCTTCATCTTCAAGTATGAAAAGTTATGTTAATATTCAGAGATATCAACACAACAACTATGGGAGCAGAAAAATATAGCAGTACTTAACTGACATCAAAAGCCAATTCAAGCTTATTATCTTCTCAACAACGTACTTTGGGACAAGAGCCTTTGGGGCATGGAGCATTATCAACCTGAAGCTTTGTGGATGAACCGATCATGGCTTTTTTGATCCCCTTATCTAAAGAAGAAGTCTTTAGAAGTCTTCTTTCTAAAGAAGAAGTCTTTAAAAAGTCTGACCACTGCTCTCCTTTCTTCTTCTCCTTCTATTTATTAGTATTTTAGATCAACTCCTTCATGCTTTTATCCCTTTAGGGGCTGATTCAAGTCTCCTCTAGGTACTCTAAACACACAAGCCAAAACCCAGAAGTCAGCTGCTGTTGCTCACACTTTGGTTATCCTGTCATCCAGCTGCTCATTTGATGTGTTCAGGATGCCTTGAGTCTGAAGGCCTTGGCCTGATTTGTTAGTAAAGGTTCCCTCCAGAATGAAGCCGTTGGCAAATGACAGCTTTCCCTGTAACAGAAATGAAAGGTTATTTTGCCAAGATCTCATTAACGAGAGGAAACATGCTGGACTGAGATTCCTGACTCTTTTCACAGAGCCATCACCTGAAACAGAACAATTTCCAGGACCAAGCTCTACATTTTCAGCATCCAAAGCAAATCAAAAATCATTCTGATAGGAATCACTGGAGGCAATTGGTCAAAATACTGGCTATTAATTGACATATACAGGATTCTGGAGAGGGACAGCTATCCCCTAAGTACCCAGAAATATAAATAAGGGCTCTTACATTATGCTTTTCAACAAGTTTTCAAACTCCTTTTTGCTTTATAAAAATCTCTGGATTAAATTTGTACATAGTTATTTTTAACCTGGAGTGAACATATGAAGCTTCAATTTCTCCTATGTTTTTCCTCTGCTCATTAAAACCACACATTTGGCCTCACAGGTAGAAGGAAACATTTGATATTCACCATAAAAGTTTTCAAGAGCTTTCTGCTACCAAGAATAACCCTAAATTCTCTGGGGCAAACATGGGAGAAGGCATGCAGTAATTTGATTCAAACTTAAAAGGTTTTAATTAAATTACTTCCCAAGCCAAATATTGCAACTAGTCTGGCTCAGAACATGAGCCTGAAACTCATGTTGCTAATAGCAGGAGGCACCATAGTTTCAGATAAAGAATAGATTTTTCTAGACTAACTACTCAAAGCAAACATTAATTTTGGAGGATGTTGTATCAAAGCTCTTCAGTCAGTCTCTGCACAATCTGCCCTAAGTCTTCCGGCTTAAAATTACAACAAACTCTTCCTCCCATGACAAACCACTAAATGACAGTGCCCACTTGCATTATTTGCAATCTTTACCATCATCAAGTATCTATCTTGACATCTGCTCACTTTGATTTAACCACACACTTCCTGTCAGACTTGCCATAGGTTTCTGTAACAAGCTGGAAGACTAGTGTGCTCTGTTGCACAGAAATTTCTAAGCACCTTAACCAGGTATTTCTGTTAAAGACAACTGCATAATGTTCAACGTGCCAGTGCAATGGCCACATTGCAAAATTAGGCCTTTCAGATAACGTAACTAAGATGTTAACACAACTAAGTTAGCACAGCACTGGTACTGCAATTCAATTTACCTTATGCATTGTTTCGCCATGCTCAAAGCCACTACAAAAGCTGCAATATTGTTTTATGAACATAAAAACATCCCAAACCGTAGCTGCAAAGTTTTGCCATCCCTCTAACAACAAAACAAACCAAAAACCCTTAAAAATCAAAACAACACTCAACTTTCTCACTTTCCTGTTACTTTAAATCTCTCAGTTGCAACCTTAACAGGAAGCAAGATAAACAATTTCTTTTTTTCCAGAGGATCAAGGGAAATTGGAGAGGAAGTATATGAACTTTGAAGAATCCCTCAGGCTTCTAGAAAGCTAGTGATGATACAGAACAGCTGAGATGAAAGCAACACTCACCTTTCCAACAAATGTTAGATCTTCCATGAAGTTTCCTTCATAGACAGAGTCATCTTCCAAGAGAAGAATCCCAGAACCCTGTGTTTGAAAGCACAAATTTTAAGCATGACATGGACTTCCAACCTACTCTGTCCCATCCAGAAACAGCCACCGGGGCAATTTATGAGGTACAGACTCTGAAAACCTTTTTGCAAGTTAAACATATCATCAGCAATGCTCAAAACAAAGCACAAAGGTGCTTACTAGAGATAACCGATTAGGTCTCACTGCATGGAAAAGCAGTGCAGGGCAATCAGGCAGTTTTATAGAAGAATATTACTACATTTATTTCCCTAGAAAAAAGAACTAAACACGGGTTCCTGCTAAAACAGGAGTCACCAAGAATCACCATACAGATCAAACTAGCAGCCTTCCCTATGCCCTTCTGGTGACTCTAGCCAATTGGTCATGTTTTGCAAGAGATAAGAGGAAAGAGGAAGCGAGCTGCCATGTAGAATCTCTTTTTTGTGTAGCCAACCTGATCTTAACGAGCTGCACTGAAATACTTATCAAAATGATTCCACTACTTCTCAACTCCCACAGCTGCTTACGGTAGATTTTTCAGGGGAAGAGTGCCAAGATGAAGGGTAGACACAGGGTGCTTGATATCAACAGGGAAGATGTTTCTTGTCAGGATTGAGAGTCAGGTCTGAAGGTTCAAATGCAACTGTATCAGCCAGAAAATGTGGTCACTTTTAGAGCTGTAAGACATTTTCCGCTGGAATAGTTTTCTTGACAGAAAGCGCCCTCTCTGGCAAAGACAAAAGTTTTCTAAGGGAAGCATTTTGACCATACCAATTTTCCACTAGGAAAGCTAGAGCAACTGCTCTCTACCCAAAAGCCTTGTGAAGTTAAAGGAGCCTTCGGCAGCTGGCAAGCCAAAAGACCGCTTTATTTTGGTCCTCTACAGATAAATTTTTATGGAAAACCCTTCTGACAAAGTTTCCATGCTAACCATTTTGTCCTAATTTTGCATGGGGGGAGAGGTTTTTTTTTTTTTTTTTTTTTTTTTTCTTTTTTTAAATCACGTATTTTTTTTTTTCCATGAAAAAGAAAATCCTTTTATTCCCCAGCCAGCTCTAACCATGCCAATACCTCTTGCTTTTCACACCAACATATCAACTTTCATTTGTCTGGAGAACAGACTCGACACTGGCAAGTCCACCTTGGCAAAGCAAAGACTCAATAATCTCCAAGGCAGATGTAGTACCATAATATACGTGCACAGGAGATCCATTCTATAACTGTGACCTAATGGTTGTACAACCAAACCTATAAAGTGTCTCAGCATAAACAAAGAAAAGTGAGTCTCATGTCCAGTTCCTAATTGCCCCAAAGGCTCAAGGAAGCCAAGAAGCATATAATTTAGACTTTGTTCTTCAAAAAGCATTCTTGTCATAACACTTCAATGCCTAAGTCTTACTTACTATTTTTCAACCTTATCTTGCCCTTGGTGGGAAATTCCACGTCCCACTGATATAGAAAGTCCATTGAAAAGGAGTACTCACCACCATTTTACCAGCATGAAATGTCCTCTGATAGCAGATTCCTGACTGGGTCACTACAATGCCTTGCCCATGTTTGTGATCATCATGCCACGTCCCTATGTACCTCTCCCCTCTGAAATGTAACAGAAAAGGAATTAAGGTTTTGTTGTTTTATCACATCTTATTTGATTTTATTTATCAGCTTCTGAGGCTAACTTTAGTCAATACAACGCTCCACGCAGCACTTACTGCACAAACCCAGTTCAGGTAATGCTTCCCCAGGATTTCAACCCCCTACAACAATCTGAACGTCTTTTTGTTCCAACCACATGCCCCGCAACAATACAGGAGTCTTTCCTTTCAAATAGAGAGGCAAGACTACCAGATGCCTCAAGCCATCTCTGATCCATACCCCCCTTTTACCTATATTTGTCGTCCCAGACTCCATATCCGTTCTTCTTGTCATTTTCCCATTGTCCAGTGTATCTAAATGGATGATCAGCCGAGGAGTTCTCCAGAATCCCAAACCCTTGACGCATATCATCTTTGAAGTAGCCTTTGTAGACCATCTCATTGCCATACCTGCAGGCATAGATGGAATTTAAGAGAATGCCTACTGGATGGAGCAGGAAGCTGATTAGATTGGGTTCATCTGCCTGTTAAATATTAAATATTTAATATGAATATTAAAAGTATTTGATAGCTCTGGAGCCTGCAGTAATTCACTACTAAAAATATGCACCACTTGAGTTGGCCACTCCACACACTGCTTTCAACATTATCTGACGACACCTCACTTAGAAGCCTGAAAAGTCTCTTAATTAATGCTTGCAATTATTTTGGAAGAGGTAACACAGTTCTTGACCTCTTACCAGACAGGTCTCGATGACCATTGGTTTATCCAGAGAGAGAGTGGATCAGATCAAGTCAGACCCTTCTATGCTCACCTTCTAGGACCCTTTCTCCTGACATCATCCATGATATCAGGGAGCATTTAAAGGGTGATTATTCACTTCTTCCTTAGTCTGTTAACATTTCTTTTCCTGGCTTAAGCCATTGTGTGATTAAGCATCCTGAACCCCAACAGCTACACAGGGCATTGCCTATAAGCAATCAGCATTGCTCAATAGGCTCAGTGTTCCCTATAGACTTCTGTACATGTCCCATACTCTGAGTTTAATTCATAATTATAGAGCACAACATGTAATTGGGAACAACCAGGGCCTATGCCCATGATAAGGAACTGCAGTAAGGAACTGGGTTGTGTGCCTTTCTTTGCCACAGTTGGCTCAGCAAAAGCATGGTAATGATGGATAGAGGAGTGTTTGCATTTGCCAACACATTTGAATCCAAGCCACATGTGAGCTAATCAAAGATGAGACAAGACATATTCACTGTTGCATAAACCAAATGAGACTGCTATGTCCAGCTAACCTTGTAGGCTGCAAATGAAACCGGTTTGTGTCTACAACCTGCCAGACAGGGATCAACTCCAGCTCTTGGCCTTCTAAACAGACAGGAGAAAGAGGCTAAGGCTGGGACACTACAATAATCCCACGGTGCATTTCTGCATGGATAGGGCTTCCTCTAAATTCCCAAGAGCACTTTGAAATACGAGTGTGCAAACGAAGGTGTTTCCAGGAACATTTTGATGAGTAAATAAAAAAAAATCTTGAACTGTATGTCTTAAACTCTATGTTTAATCTCAGAATCTGAGTGAGCAAGAAAACAAAATCCAAGCAAATTGGGGGAAGTAGCCTAACTTCAGCAGTTCTGGAAGAATTATTACTCTTCTGGAGTCATTAAGAGTAATCCAGAGACCTAACTATCTATCACTAGGGCAGCTACTCTGCACCAGGTTTAGTTTAAACAGCATGGCCAGCCAGGAGGAAGGGAGAGCTGCCCTCCACCAAGACTGCCCAGCTGGACGATGCACTCTCTGCTCTACAAGTTCAAGCACAAATGCAAAATTACGTCCTCACCTACAGGGCACAGAGGGTTGTGAGTAAGGCAGCTACAAGTTTACAGCTTATAAAGGTCTTAGTACTCTGAGGCTGAGGAGACTCGAGGCTTCTGACAAAGCCAAAGCAAAACCAGAAAAGGCCAAAAGCAAAAACATAACCCCCTGGGACCTGGGTTACTGGGTACTCTTTACTCTAATTGGGCTTTAGCCAGTGTCGTGGGACTGCTTCACCCCTCAAGCAGGTGATACCTCCCTTCTGCCAGAGTCATCCTTATGCTTTACTTACTCACAGATTCCATAGCCTCTCATCTTGCCCTGGGACCAGTGGCACTTGTAGCAGTCGTATCGGTCTTCAGATTGACGTGGGACAAGGCATATTCCAAACCTAGGGGTGCATACAGCAGATATCAGCACAGAGACAGGCATAAGGGAAAGACAACTTGATTGCAGTTGAAGAAATTTAAAAACAAAGGGCTTTCCACATTCCCAAATAGATTTTTGTATCTAAGGTCAGCACTATCCCCAAGACGATTCCCAGATGTCTACTGATTTGTTCCAAGGAAGAGCTTGTGCTGGCAGAGAGTTTCTCATTGCTTCTTTCTGCAGAACTATTTACAGCAATTTTTTTTTTCTTCTCTCCCCCTTCCCTAGTTTAGGGACTGAATTAGACTACCAAAGCAACTGCCAATTAAAAAAATAAGTTATCTAAAAATAACTTTTCAAGACATTCCATGTGAATAAATTCACCCAGATTTAAAAATCACCTCATCTGACAAAATGGAGACATCTCCATCTGCAAAGATCATCCAAGCCTGCTCCCTTTGCTGTAGCAATCCTGACACTCTTATCCTTATTCAGCCTAAAGCACACATTTAAAATAGGTTAGATGAATTGAACTGTAACAGGGAACATTTCTCTCCATCAACTGAAAAGGGAACAAACTAGCTGAGTTAGAAGGAGCCATTTTTAAGCAAGATAGATTCTACACCAGAAGAACCACCCTATAAAATATCGCTTTACCTCTAGTGAGAACCATCATTATTGTCCTTTGAAAGCAAGAAACACCTTTTTAAGACTTACCCATGCTCCAACCCTTCTTTGAAATCTCCAACATGGTTTCGTCCATCACGCCACTTCAGTGTCCCCCTGCAATTCGAGGCAAACATTACATGGGGATAATGCCAGCAACAGCTGCAGTTTCAACATCAGGAGACACTCAAGAGCACAACCCAGGGATTACTCATGTCAAGACATTTCCTCAGGGGACAGAAGCAGAAAAGGTCTCCAGCTATCACTGCGACCTTGCATCCACTGTAAGGGTTTAATACCACCAGATTTTCATGTCAAGAAATAAGCTTATAGAATCTTCTTCCAAATTCACAAATCTCAAAAGTGTTTTGCTGGATCATTAATTTATAACAATGAATACAATTGTTTTTTTAACTACATCACAATGCTTGATTTAGCCCGCCAAAATTTCAGCAATGCCTCGCACAGCCTCGCAGACCAACTAATTACAGTCTCACCTGAGACTTTCTTATGCTAGACTTTCTGAAAACAAAAGAGGTGACCATTAACCTAAATAGCTCATATCTTCCCATCTGTTTTGTATGTGGGTTGTAGACATGACAACACAAGGTAATGGTGCAACGATGAGACTGGAATGGTCAACCTGATGGTCAAACATGGATGGTCATGCATGGACATGTCTGCTTGTGAATGGATATTTTCTCCCTCCTTGTCTCCCCTTCCACTTGCACCCACTTGCAGTTTTAACCCTTATAGTACAGAGGCAGGTGGCTCCCTACACATTCCCCAGCAAAAGACAACGGTAACCAGTGCAGAACCAAAATTGTGACGCATCAGAATGACTTTTGTCAAGCTTGTTGCTTTAAATACCCACACGAAATGGGTAAAGGGCCAAGAAACTGGGTTTTGTTATTAGGATACCAGGAAGTGGTTAGATCCAATTAAGTGGACTTACACATCTCAATTTACTTTGCTATTATGAATGCAAAGCAAAGGAGAGCTAGCCAGAGAAAATGCCTGCTCCAATCAAAGAAGTGGTTTAAGCTACCAGTCCGCAAAGTTGATCTACTTCCACTTCAAGGCATCAATAGTAGTGAGGAAGACAGTGAAGAATGAAGAAACAGTTGTTGAAGAGCCACAATCCATGCTATTGGTGTGAATTAGGTAGTTATGATGACTGCCCAGAAAAATCTCTACCCAAACACCTATTTTATGTCTATTTTGTGTGACTGTGAAGTAAAATAAAAGCACAAGCTCTTCCACAGAAGATTCACTATTACATTTTTCTGGATACTCTGAGTATTTTAAGAAGGCTCTTTCAAACCAAGTCTCTACATACTATTGAAACAAGAAAGTAAAAACCCAGGAAACTCTTAAATTCCAAGCCACGTCCTTTTGTTAGGATGCATTCATAAGCTTGGGTTGAATGGTTGGATTTAGCATTCGCTAAATCTAATGCTCCCCAAAATTGCATATGAGGAACTTCTGTATATCAGACTTCATTCATTCATTCACAATTCTTCCTTTGATAAGAGTTTGGATATTAAAATAATTTTTGATAGAACGAGAGAAAGTTTTTCTCTCACTAGCAAGCAAAGTTTATTCATTTATTCATTTGTCATCCAGAGGGTAAGATTTTATGCCTCAGGCTAAGATCCTCATGTTCAACATTATCTTAAGTCTAATTATAGGTACAACCAAATGCAATGCCTTCAATGTGATCATTACCACATTATTAGAGATAACCTCCAAAATTTACCCTATAATCCCGTACTGCTACCAAGACACACACAATACAATAAGTCACACATTGGGACTCATACTTCAACCAAGCCCGAAAAACAAGATGCGTCTCAACTGCTCCCCGAATTTGTCTTCAATACTAGATTCACTCCCTGGGGAAACAAATTGGGCGGGAAACAGGCAGCTCAGTACACCCAGGATAGTTACCAGCCCATGGTCTGTGGTCCAAGCCCTCAATCCTGGATGGAGCACCCCATGCTCACAGATACTCTTGAAATTATCCTTATTCCGGATCTATACCAGCCGGAGCCAGGCAGTACTATATGGAAAGAGCAGAGCCATCCTTGTGTATTCTTGCCCAGGAAGGAGGTAAAAAGGGTTCCTTACTTGCCATGTGGCTTTCCCCAGTGCCATTCGCCCTCGTAGGTTGCGCTCTTGAACTTGCCCTCCAGCTTGAAGATGTAGCTGAAGAAGCGGCAGGACGGAGGCTCAGTGCCTTCCCCGGTCTTGCCCCACAGGGGGAAATCACGTTTCCCGTTGAGAGCCTGGCGGATGGCTTGGTTCAGCTTCCACTGCCAAACAGCCTGAGGAAGAGGAGGAGTGATGAAGTAACATGTGAAAAAAGCCAGAGGGGTCCCAAGAGGAGGCGTTCCAGAAGACACACCAAGAGATTGAGTTCTCTCCTAATTTGTGCTGTTCAGCCAGCTGTGTTGGTGCAAATCTACAGCACCAGTAGAAGGAATTAGCTTGAATCCTGCAAACTGGGTATTGCAAAAAGGCACCAAACTATCAAGACAGTTGGGCCTGATGCCCATAATCACTAGCCCTTGACACAGGCCCATACTGGTGTGGCTTCACAGTTTCCAGCTGTGAAGTGCCCAGTGCAGATAACTTCCAGAGCCACGATATCATTCATCTACCATGGACTGTCTAAGCCACCTCTGCCAAATCAGAGAGGAAAAGGTCTTAATTCAAGCAGAAGCAAAGCCATTATTGTATTCAGCAGCCAATGTTTCTACACATAAAATGGGACTTCACCTCTGTGCCATAAACACATCCCAGTGTATAGTACGTGGCTTTGCAGGAGAAATGGGAAAGCCCTGACCACAACCAACCTTCATCTGAGGATCTTTTGCAGACAGGAAGAATGTTTCTTCTGGTGTAATAATGCGGAGAACATACCTGTGAAGCAAAGGACATTAGAGAGACTATGAAAAAACACATTTTGTAGTCAAGCAGCTGTTGCTGCTCTTCTTATTCCTCTTCAGAGGCAGCTAATGATACTTTCACAGTATTTATTTTTCTTTTGAAAAGTACCTAACTAATCAACTCAGTTTTGTTCCTTAGATGTGCAGCCAAAAGCATTTTATTACTGATTGATTTCAAGATGACAGCAAACATAAACAATGTAAGTTTTAGCTATTGCAATCCCATCCGAGAGGTAGAGCAATTACCAGTATTTTAGGATATTCCCTTCCCTAGTGGAAAGAAGATGAGGCAAGGCTTTAAACCATTCTCTCAGTTCCCCAGTCAAGCTGAAGACTTTTTCCTTCAAGTGGAAGCATTTTACTTACACTCCAGGAGCCGACTTCTCCCTCCAGCTTTTGTCTACCCATACAAGCTTCAGATCAAAACTCTGAAAACTGTTCCCCTGCAGAGCCAGAAAGAGAGAAGATATTCTTGCTGTTGATGTAAATATCACACTTTTATCTCATCCCATCAATCTATTGAACACCAGAGCAAGATTGGCAGCAGATCAAATTCCCTCCTCTGGGCTTTTTAAGTGATGGTCCTTAAAGTCATGGCTATATGTTTCTATTCCTATATTCCTTTTTAGATGACACATCTCTAAAAGAATTTCTTCCTGATCACAGGAGTACCAGGCCCAGAAGGCCTAAATTTGCTTAAGATTTAACTTGGATCTAGACTTCAAATGCCACTGCCATGCAAAGGCCCCAAATTACAAGATTTTAGGAATCTCTGTTTTAAGCAATAGCACAGCAAATAGAAGAAACTAAATATTTGGAAAATTAGGTACAGACTACATTTAAGCTTACATCTCCCTTCTGTGTCTAAGTACCAAATGTCTACACTATAGCACTGCTGTCTTCAAGGATGTAGTTGAACAACCTCAGGGACTAATAAGAACCTCAGAGCTCACCATGATCTGGGGGAAGAGGGTAAGAAGATTCAAATCCTCAAATCTACAGTCCTCTTTTTCAGTTCCCTTACTGCAGACCAAGGTAGCCAGGTCCATACCAGTCCAGTTACGCTTCCACAAGCTTTAATAACAGTTCTAGCAGCAAATGAGACATAGTGGGCGGTAACCGTTGACTGAATAGAGATGACTACAATGCAGATATCTCCATGTGAGCTGGTTATCCCCAGTTCCTGCTCTAGTCAACAGAGCCGAGGGCATGATTCAACTCATCCTAAGTGCAGGCATCCAAGACACAGCCCATGAATCACACCCAGAAAGCACCTTTTTCTCCCCTCTAACCAAAAGGAAGCCTGGGGTGACTAGCTCCTGTCAAGAACACTACAATGTTAAGGAGCTGTCAGTGAGCACAAGCCAAGTTGGGCTCAGTTAATACATGCTTTGAACACATATTATTTATCTAGCTGTCCACATACACAGACACTCCCTGTCTGTTCCACACCCAGGTCTCAAATTCCTGAAACAGCCCCAAGAACACCTGCACCATGAACTCCAGCTCCCATGCTGCTAGCACAGTCAACCACAAAACATCAGATTTTGTGAAATGCATGACTGCTTACAGTGTAAGATTTTTCACCCATCAGGACCTTTTGAATGCACAAGGACAAAAATCAGAAAATTCCTGAGCAGGAGTGAGCATGGGTTATTAGAAAGGTGCCTGTGACCATCGGATCATAGGTTTTTAGTGGGAAAAAGGTTATATGGGTGTTCTCCTTTTTCTACTTTACTGGAATTTCTTCCTCTCTTATTCTCTAGCGGAAACCAGAGGTGCAAGGATCTGAGAAAAGATTTTGCAAACAACCAAGCTTTGATGCAGTTTCAGCATTACATAATTCTTAATTTCAGCATCGTTCATCTATGCCATCCTTCCAAGCACCCTGAAAGGTTCAAAACTTACCTGAATTAGTACAAGGACATCATCAAAGAGCAGAATTCGGTCTGATCGATTCGTGCTGGCAGAAATGGGAAGATTTTTGCTGTCTTCCAGCAGCCGCCTTTCGGGAACACAGAGCATGTCCTGTGGAGGGAAACACAGACGCAGAGATGGTGGACAGGTCTTGCATTCCCAAAGAAACATCAGGATCTGAGAGAGGACGTGCAACTCAAGACCCCACAGAGGCTTGGTTGACTCATGACACAGGGAACAGTGACAGCAGGCTCAATTTCTAAAACATCTAGTGACCAGAAGGTTTGTCCAAGGCTTCCAAAGTGTGCAACAACCATCCATCAGCAACCAAATCAAGTCCTGAATGCTTCATCCATATACAATTCCCCCCCATTGAGTAAGCAGAAGTATAAGACCACCAAAGACCACCCCCACCAAGCCACCACCTGTACCTCTGACTCACCGTGAATTTGCAGCCCAGGGATTTCCATAAGGCCTTGGTAAAACAAGCTTCATCCAGGACTTGGCTGATGAAAGACTCGAGCTTCACATACTCCTTGATAACACTGGTAACTAAGTCCTTTTCAGGGCCCTAAAAAAAGAAAGTAGAACTTGAGAAATGCTTCAGGCATGGCTGTGCAGGACTTCCACTCTCTGGGCTAAGTTGCAGAAAAGCCTCAGCAGCTCCAAATCCTCCAAGAGGGAAGGAGCTGCCAGTATATCTGCATTCAGCCCAGGGTGGCTACATAAATCCAAATTTTCCCTCAGTCCAGAAGTATTTTCAATCTACAGGTGTGCACCAAGTTTTGCAAGAGGGCGTTTTTTTTTCATTCACCATCATAAAGCCCCACAGCTCTGCACCAGATATTAAGTTGAGCCACTCAAGCAACATCAAGTATAGCCTCTTACCTCTTTCAGAGCCTCGTTCAGTTTGGTAAGGAGCAGGATATATCGCTCAACCTGGTCCCGGATTGGTTTGTGAAGCACAGTGTATAAGGCCAGAGACATGGAGGACTCAGAGGTGAAGTCTGTGAGGAATTGTTTCAGTACGGTCTTATGGTGCTTCCAGGATTCACTGCAAGATTGCAAAGTAAGAAAAAGGTTCACTAACTAGTTTTAATGCAGATTTCTACACCTCTGCCTTCCAAACGTGATAGGCTACCTCCCTCCCAGATGCAGTATAGAAAGACCTCAAAGAGCAAGACAGAGTTGTGCAAACATATTTGCACACCAAATACACAGAAACAAGGCAATGAACTGAAATGAGGTCTATCCACTCAGGCTCTGAACCAGAGCCCTTCACAAATAGGAATTACACCATCAGATATGCAGAATATAGCATGATTTCCACAACTGTTTGCACACCAAAACAGTGACTCAAATAGAGTGACTGCAAATCTACTCATCTCTAGCTCATCCCTCCAGTTGCTGAGAAATGAACCATGAGACTCTGACCACATATGAGACAAGCAGTGGAAATTTCTTGTACAGAAAAGCTATTTCCATACAACTGTTTGGTGTTCCTCTGAGCAAACCACCAGAAAGACTTCAAGAAGGCAAAGAGCTGTTGATACAACTTCACTCAGCTGAAAATGGTGAAGTAAAACCCACTTTGCCTCCTATTCTCAGTCTAGAGGTGCACACCAAGCTTTGGACAGCTTGTAAGAAGGTGGCTCAAGGATGTTGCACACTTCAGCAGCAGCCAGGCTCTGCTTTGCAGCATGGCAAAACTACAGCACTGCCCCAGCCATTGTCATCCTAGTCTCATTTCTCTAAAGCAAAGCATGTGACAATGTGGATAAGCTCAATCAGACCAAACACAGATCTTGGGAGTCTCCATCTGAGCTGGGCACTCCAAGATCCCCTTATAGGCAAGGCATAGAAATGGGCAAATTTATAGCGCAATTCACCTATTTGAGACATCTACACTTGGATGGGGTGAATTGGATTCCAGAGGTCCCTATCATCAACTACAAAATAAGGCACCAGGATAAGCTCCAAGCGCCAAGTGTATCTCTTCCCAAGCCTAAATAGTGACAGGTTCACAGACTTTTGCATTGACATACACTGGCCATACGTTCAGGGTCGCTCTCTTAGTATCCATACGAAGTCACATATACCTCACTAAAGAAAGAACACCTGGAGAACTTCACCCTGGGGTTTCTGATTCATAGCAAAAACAGAGAGAGATGCATAATCAATAAGCAGACATGGTTCTTTACTGGGGGAATCCTTCTAGCATATTGGCTGAAATGATGCTCAGTGCTGCTTATTCCATTCTAGTGCCTTAACCCACATTTTCCCTGCAGATCATTCCCTCTCGCCACGTTCAGACTCCAGATCAGCTTGATGCTTGCTCTTTCGGAATCTCTTTCCTGCTTACTACATTACACACTAGCAGCTGACAATTCATGTCAGCTGCTAAATAAGTATTTTTTAGCCCACTGACCTTTTGCTCTTTGTAGCATGTTCAAAGCCGTAGACTACAACATAATTTGCAAACGTGACAAAATACCTGTTTAAAAAAAAGAATGAGAGTGAACAGAGTTAGAGATGCAAATCTACAAGATTTAGGTAATAGTGGGAGTAAAGTGTTTGGAAACATGGCCAGCTCAGCCTTTGCAAAGGGTATAGCTACTGTATCCTCTATTTGCACCATCTCTGTAGTTTAACTGTGTCATTGACTGTTCATACTAGCTTTGTTACAGGAAGTCTAAATCTTTCTACTGTTTAGCAAAAGTAGAAGTAATCTTGTGCAAGTACCCTGGAAAAGGTTGAGCTCACCACCATCAGATGCATGAATTTCTTGTTTGAAATAGAAGCATCAAGTCATTATTACTGTTGATAAATTCTAGGCAATGTGTTTCATGTCAATGTATTTTCTCTCACACTAGAGGGAGATGGAGCCATATTTTGTCAGCAAATTTCATGCATGCCTTCTTCCAACAGTAATTTTGCATGTCACATATTCTGTCCAAATTAATTATTTATTACATCTAGCAGGCTTATCTATTTATTGCTGATTTTCAGAATCTTAAAGATGATCTTTGCTGGCTCCTGTCACTCCAGTAAGTGACAGGAGACACTTGTCACTAAGTGTGAGACATAGTAAAATCAGGACTGCACAGAGTGGATCGGCAGAAGTGGATAGCACCCAGCTCTTAGTCTTTTAAAGGGGGGTTAAAAAAATTTAAAAAGTTTTTATTTCATTTCAAAAATGAGGGGAAAGGGATCTCCTCCAGATAAGCTCCACTTCTGTGTCAGTTGAAATATGAGTCAACTGTGGGGTTTTTATCCACACCATGGATATATATATCCATGTATACCCATTATGTATTATCATCAGACCCATTTCCAAAATGCAATAAGCATTGTAAAAATGAGTTTATGAAAAATGTCTGCTGACATCTTCCTCTTCTCATCCCTTTAAGTCAAAGCCTCCTTGTACATGCCTTTCTGCTCCTGATCACAGCCCGAGCTTTTGCTCTCCTAACTTCTCTATCACAAATTGTTAGCCTGTCCCTCCTGTGATTTTTAAGCTGCCTAAAAATATTTTCAAAGAAAGAAAATCCTGTCTTTAACACCTCTTCCAAAACACAGTAACAGATAGAAAAAGACTACCTATAAGATGGTCTTACTCAGGTTCCTTAGTCAGTAGCATTTACTCCATGCATTGAATTCAACGACTTCCTTGCTTAGTGACTGAAGGCTAATGAACAGCACTGAACAAATTAAACATAACAGTTTTCCACAAGCCTACCAGAATTAGCAGAAACAGTCAGTAAATTGGGTCCCGTATGTTAATCCGAAGTGCTTCTGTACTTACTGAATGTAGAGGCTTAGAAACAAGTCTCCTTTCCAGACAGCGTGAAAGTCTTGGAAGCAGAATGACTCAGAAGTGTTGCATTTTTGTTTGAGTATCCGGTAATTTTCTTCAGTGAAGTTCCAGAGAGCTTGAAATCGATCATTCAGCAGAAGTAAGAGTTTAAAATTGTCCTTTCCTTTCTGGTCATGAGGCTCTTTGAGGAAGAGATGAGGGGAGAGGTGGGAACAAAGCTTTGAAATGCCAAGAAATCTCACAGATCACTGTCCAGATCTAGCAATCTACCCAATTGCCAAAGTGAAGTACACACAGTCTTACAGGAAAATAAGCCCCGGGAGGAGGGAAGTGATTATTTTGGGTTGAGTCCTTATAACTAATTGTGTGACTACCCACGCTAAAACCTTCTGCTTTCCATTCTTGCAGGCAAGGCTAAGCCTCAGCTCAGGCACAAGCACTGGAGAAAATTTTGAGATCTTCCCCAAAATATGTTTTTGCTTACACTGGTCAGAATCTAGATTAACCTCTAAAAACCACAGGAACCAGTGTCCTAGGCTTACATGGAAGATCACATGAGGCCTCAAGATCTCACTGTCTTAAATGAAGCAATTCTACATATCAGTTCTGTAAATCAGCCTCCAGTAAGTCCTCATCCAGCCCTCGGTTTCTAATTCTAATTCTCTTCATAGGTGTGCCAGCAAGGTGAGTCACGGTAAAGAGTTAGAGACAAAATAGATAGTCTTCTCTGACCTACCTGCCTGCAGCAAAGGCTTGAGGATGAGGGCATCTATCCGTGACAGGCATGCCGAGAAGGTTTCTTCTGCTTGGAGCAAAGATGCGGTTGCTTCAGCCGTGCACATGTCCTGGACACAACAACAAAGACACATGTAAGCTTCTTGCATGGATATCCACCTACCAGTGGTTTCAAAGCTCAGTGAGAACATTCAGGCTTTCCTCTTCTGGACAGCATGCAAAGAGAGCTGCATTTGCTGGGGGGGGGGGGGGCGGGGGGGGGGGGGG
>JAWLRI010001060.1:662533-682182 GCA_034781795.1 Crypturellus tataupa | reverse complement strand
CCCCCCCCCCCCCCCCCCCCAAAAAAAAAAAACAACAGAAATTTTGCAAGAGGAAACAGGAGCCCAGCAGCTCAACATGAGATAGTGTCACGGAAGTCCACTGAAGCCTTCTGATTTCCCAGATGAAGAATTTCTCATGTGAACTGTGATATCTTTCTACACGACTGGTAGACCCTAAGCTTGATAACTGTCTTAATACTGCTTAGTGCCAGATCCATACTTCCAGAAGAAATATCACTCAAGTACAAAACAGCAACTGGTGAAGCAGTGTATCTATTCCCATTTTGCTCACCAGTTTTTGACCCCGGTGCCTGAGTCTGCACCTTTTAGCATTGAAAGCCATCGTTTGGGGCCACAGAACCACGCCAGAGCACCCAACCCTCCGGAGGGCTGGCGTTTCTCCTTTCTGAGTGGGACTCTGTGCTCCTGGTTGTGTGTCACAACTGCTGGGGCTTGCCTAAAATGGAAGTGTCAGCATAAAAAAAAAAAAAAAAAAAAAAGGAGAGAGACCCTCCCCCCACCCCCCCCACCCACCCCAAAAAAAAAAGAAAAACCACGAAAACCACAACGATGTGAACAAGCCCCAGTAACTTCCTCCTCCTGCCTTCCAGCCCGACTTTCCAAAAGAAACCTATCAGAGGAAGTGAACACCAGCTAATAGCATGTCATAGGAGACTAATATGGGAAAAAGCCCAGGTGGCAAAAATACTATGGTCAGAGAAGAAAATAAATAAAAACCCTCAACATTTTTTCAATGTAGTGAAGCAAGACTACAAACTCTGGGAACTGCAAATGCTCTGTCCACATTCATTCTCAGCCTGTTTACAGTGCATTCTCAAAAACTGTGCTTACAATAGTTATCTGATAAGTATGTGTGATGCTGCAAACATTTAAGCTGGTAGCACAGATTTCAGGGTAGTTTCAATGTGCATGCTCTTCTAGCAGGCTCTGAGGTGTGGGCCAGGGACCATTTGAAATGGGTAGTTTGCACTTTTCATACTGTTTTGGGAGTTAAGGAGTGAATAGCTGTATGACTGTAGGTTATATGACAATTATCCAGTCATGGGACTAGGTCTTGTTTATTTACTAATAGAAACATAGATGGCATATTTGCACAGTCTGTAGGAAGAGCTGATGTCAACTAGCTTCTGATGACCTGCTCTGAGGTTTCTTCACCTCTACCCTCATCTGCGCCAACCACTTGTGAAATTCAGTCTCTCTGTGTTGCAATATTGCCTCTTAACTTATGCCTCTAAGCCTAAACTTGCTTTATCCTTCATGGGAAGAAATGTTTTGGGCATCTCACCATAGACTATGGAAAGGACACCTGGGTGACTAGCTTAGGTGGGAATGCCTTACTTTTAAGCTTCTCAGGAGGTTGGATTCCTTACTGAATTAAAGTTTGAGTTCCCTAAAGCCACCAAACCCTGCTCCCATGCTCCCTTTTCAGGTCATCATGAAGTCTGGGCTGAGATAGTATCTTAAAACATGGGGAGTGTGGATGTTCAGCTACCCTGGTTTAATACAGATACTGAGGTCCAAACATAACCAACTATGCAAGTGAATCGTGTTTTCTCCTTAGTATCCAGTCTCTTAAATTTAAACTGTGCACAAAGTGGGAAGCATTAAAAAGTTCCAAAATTTTATAATATGCAAGTTTTCATATGCGATACATCAAGACTGAGCAAAGCCAGTTCAAGACTGTAGGACTATTTTTTTTTCCAGGAATACTGGTGATTTGCCCCAGGGGGATCTCTATGCATGCAAATAGGTCAAAAATCTGGAATCTGAACTCCTCCTGTTCCCTCCCAGAGAGACCATCTGAGCCAGGAAAAAAACAAAACCCAGCAGCAACCAGCCAGCTTCCATGTCAGAGCACGGAGAAGACTGGACAAATTTAAAAGCTTGTTTTTCATTGTCAGTTAATCCTCTCCCATAGAGATACAAAGATAATTTTTCCCTTCCTCTCACAGGTACTAGAGAATGCTCAAGCTTGCTACAAATCTCTAAGGATAAGTAGCTTGCTTAATCAGAGAATGAAATCAGACTGGATGTGCAACTGCAATGCATTTCCAAATGCTTCAATAGAACAGCAAGTAGTCAGTTGTGTTGTGCTAGGACCACTGAGTAACAGGGCGTCATGTTTAAACCACTGAGTAACAGGCTTGTGGATTTTATTTAGCTTATTTTGTCTATTTTGGGTGAAGGAGGGAAGAAAAATTCACCATTTCTGATCCCTGGGGTAGAGGAGGACCTTGTTCTCCACCTACACTTCTTTAGTCCTGCTGGAAGAAAAGGTTTTATCATGTGCACAAAAGGAATGGATGCTAGATGCCAAACTCCAAAGGTCTTCCCCAAATCTCCTCTTTTCCAAGCAACCAAAAACACCAAGCAATTATTCACAACATACGGATGACTTCATGCACACTGAATTATCCAAGCCACAGGTGCAGATGCACACAGCTTGTCTCTACACAGCCATGGTAGCTCACAAGCCCCTTCTGAACACGAGCTGGTCCCAGCTGCAAGGCCATTTTTTGAAGACTCTTCCTCACACGGAGCTGAGTTTGGACTGCCCCAGGGCATCCCTATAATGTTGTACTTGTGTGGAGAAACCTCTGCAACAGTCACAACAGGACATATAGACACCAAAGCTGGTTCTCTGTTACCTGGGACATACCAGCCTCTTCCGAACCCTGGTACCGAGTTAACTTCATGGTTTTGGCCATCACATTCCCGCTCTTCACTGAAAATCTAGTTTCAGTCCGAATGTGACAGAAGCAGACCATTTCCTGAATGAGTGGCACCAGTTGGCTTTCAAAATAGCCCTTCCAGGACCACAAAAAGACCTAAGTTGCCACATCATACCACTTGGTGATGTACGGGTGACTTTCAGGCATCACTTCCAGCGCTTCCCCATCAGTTATGTGGAAAGTAAAAAAAAAAAAAAAAAAACATATTTGCACACTCATTCGAACCCAGTCAGGCAAAGAGGGTCTGAGATTAGTTATCCAAAGAATAAAACTCAGCCACAGAGTGTGACAGAAACAACAGAGACCAACCAAGGGCACACAGAGGTCACATTGCACATCCACGTTACGTGAAAAAGAATATGCGAACTGCAGAGCCACAGGGTGATGAACAGAAACCTGAAGTTGTCACGTGCTCCTGCATGGAACGAGCTTGCACATGGCTTGGTGGTTTGGTACTTCTGTGTTTGTTCACTGAAAGGCAAGGGAAGATTGACAAGATCCACTCTTGTGTCTGTTTGCAGGGTTTTGGTCTGTGCTTTGGTCACACATGGCTCTGGAAGTGCTCACCAGCTGCCCAAAGCACAACAGTTTCTCTTGCTGGTAGCTGTAACTCTTTCAGTTCTGGTCAGCCAATGAACAGCATGGAAAATGGTATCAGCATAGGTCTACAATTGGGAAGAGGATACAGACAGAAACAGGACAACAGAGTTTGAGAATCAGCATCTGTAAAGAGTTTCTAGATCTCTGCAGGTCAGCACTTTTTCAGTTTTTCTACAGAGCTAATGAGGGTAGAAACACTAGTGAGGTAGCAGCTAAAACAAAGGCAATTAGCTGCTGAAAGACAAACAGGAGATTCTTGTGATAGATGGGAGCACCCCAAGTCATCTACATGGAAGGAGCAATCATCCTCAACAGGGACTATCCAAAGCTGCTGCACGCATATATCAGCAAGAAAACATAGCTCTTCCACAATGGGGCGCTATGCTTATTTTGAGGGAATTTGAAGGGCAGTTGAAACAGATAGGAAACCAAGCAAAGAAGTTTGGGGGCTTTGTTGAGCTTCATTATCAGAGCTGTAAAGACGATGATCTACTCGGAGTCTGTAGCTCTGAAACAGCTGTTCCACCAGAAAAGTTTCTGGAAAAACCCCTAGACGTTAGTCATGACTCGGAATTTCTCATGGAAACACACATCCAGTCAGACAATCCTGTCACCTCCTCTACCACAAGGAACAAACTGGATCTTCAGATACGGAGCACTTATTTTCCATGTTCCTCTTGTGAATTCCCCTCATGTTGAGCTCGCAGTTAGGAATCAATGAAAACAAAGACTTCTCAGATAGGAATCCAAGTTTAGTGGCAGATTTAGGGTGTGCTCAGGGCATTTTAACACTAAACCCTGTGAGATGTAAATGCCATGTCCATGTTTGTGCGCTATCCTGTTCTTAAATCTTTCTCTTTCCTTGTATCAGTCTTCCTAAAGAGCATTGCTCTTCCATTGCTCCATACAGCTCAGACCTGCTTATATCATTCATCTTTGCAGCTCATGATCATTTTTTCCCACTCCTCTTGTCTCAGAAATGAGACAAGTCAATCACACCATCACTTCAAGCCCTCCAAGGTGCCAAGTATTCACTCCCTTGCCCTCTGAGACACCATTGAGCTGTTGTTGTCACTCTGCTGTTGATGTACCTTTCCACCAGCCCATGCCTCAAGCAAATATACTATCTTCAGAGAGACAGGGACAAAGCTGCTTCAACTCAAAGCAGGAAAAATGTAGGATTCAACTCAGGAACAACATAGGAGTTTTCAGTTGAAACCTATAGCGTAATAAAGACATTTCTCTACTGGAGTAATACCAAAACTCTTTCTCCAACACTGTCTTTCAATCTCTGGCCTGCTTTCTATCACAATGGTAATGGTGTTGCTTCTGCAAAAAGGCAATTGTTTGGGTAAGGCCTTATTGTAGAGATGATAAATCCCCTATTACACCAAGGTGAGCAATTCAAGTTCAACAACAACACAGGAGTTTTAAATTGAAGCCTATAAGGTACTAGAGACATTCGAACTGGATAGAACACAAAAAAAAGTTTATGACGAGGAGGGGGAATGCACTAAAATTGAGGGAAAATCTTGGGCGAAAAAAAAAGTTTGAACCCTGACCCTAGCCTCTAGTCCACTTTTCCAGGTTAGTTTTTAACATGGACCAGGTCCCTGTCTCAATTTAATGTACAATCACACAATTGTGCCCAATAACAGGATGGGACTTCCTCTTTCTTTTGCAGTACCAGCTCAAAGTCCGTAAACCTCAAGGAGCTGCCTTGGCCACAGGGGCCCATGCATAGACATTGTTTCTCCTTCAACTCAAACCCTTGTCCCTTTTTCACCAGGGCTCAGTTTCTAGCCCAGCTAACAGCAACTCCAAACAAGTTCCCCCTTGCGCTCCAGCTGAGTCTGCATTATGACCATCACAAAGACCATTTTGTTGCATGGAAAACACAATTCCAAGCTTTGTTTAACCAACACAGTGAAGCAAGGGTTCCCATTCAAACTCTGCTCTTGTCAAACCTCAGATCCATCAAGAGTCGAGGTCAATTAGTGTTCAACTTACTGGAGTCACTTCATGTTCAGCCAGAAATACCTAGCTGGTAATTGAAGGTATTGGAAATAGAGAGCAGAAACACAATAAAACAGCAATCCCAAGACAGCTCTTACCAACAAAAAGGAAGAGAAAAAAAAGCAAGCTAACAATGTTATTTGTGCAAGGTTTTAGCAAAGGGATAGAGGGAGCCTGCAGAAGCCAGCAAATGTTGGTCCGTAAAGGAGCCAGATGCTCTGCGATCAGGGGAAAATTGCTGAGCAGGACGCAATAAAAGCAGGCAGGCACAGCACACAGCACTCTTTGAAAACAAAGTTTTTAGACCCATCAACCCTCTTGCACTAAACAAAATCGGAGATTTTCTTGCAGATTCCCACATATCTAACACCCTGCAGCAGAGACTGGGAATGTGGCACAAGCACTGCTGCCCTCAAGCGTTGGGGAAGGCTCAGGATCAACAACAGGAAGCCCTACCTTGCACGCTACATCTGATTAAGCCATGGAGCTGTCTGCCATGAGAATTTCTCCTTGCTATGAGGATATTACACCCATGCTCAAAAGCAGCTGGACTGGTCCATGGAGGAAAAAAACAATTACCATCTAATGAAAAGATAGACATCAATTCCAGTTCAGAAGTCCCTGAGGAGGCAAGAAGTGCTTATGAAGGAAGTACTACTACAATACTTCCCAGTTTTTATACTTTCTTCGTGCACCTGTCTTCCTATGTTATCAGAGGGGAGATAGCCAAGTCCAGTACCACTGATTTTATGCATCAGGCATAAAAATCATTTGTTGGTCGCCTCCATCACAGGACTCCAGGCACTAAAATAGGAGGCTATATCAGCTTGTCAGAATATCAATCACATTTGATGCTCAGTAGACTTATGACAGTAACTTAGCCAGGAGATAAGGCGGTCAAACAAGTGTTCAATACTTTCTGCAGAAAGCATCAAGCTTTTGCAATTGATTTTTTCAGCTCAGCAATAGCTTTTTTTTTTTTTTTTTTTTAAACTTTCTGTGCTTATCTATCTTCAATATAGGGAAAAAAAAAAAAAAAACACAGGAAAACATGCTTGGAAGAAGGGACTAAAGAGCTTTCTAGAAACCTTATCAACTTCAACTTTTCTCTTTCTCTCCCAAACACAAAGTCATGTGCCTTTCTTAGGAACTTCACTTCCCAAGCCTAAGGACAATGGTGAGACTCTAGCTGGCTTGAAAAGGATGGAATCTGTCTGCCCCTGCAGAACACCTAAAGCTGAACTATCCACCCAAGACTCTCTTTACAACCAAACACAGGGAAACACAGGACAAGACCAAGTTAACTCAGCTTAAGTAGGATGAGCAGCTCGCTGTTCACTCGGTCTCAGTTATCAGAGTTAAAATAGTTAGATCAAATAAGATATTTTTCTTATCAACAAGTTAAAGCTAGAAAAAAATCTCTCTCATTATAGTTACAACTATCATTCGACCTTTGCAAATAACGTGGCAAGTGCAATAAGGCGAGATGGTGGCCCAATTCCTCACAGTCCTGAGCCTCCCATTATCACAAATACCTGCAAGCAGCATATGCTGGCAGAAACAGAACTGCTCTGCTTGAGCCACTTACATGTACTGCAAAATGACCCGGAGTTAGAGGATAAAACCCTCTCAGATAACTCCAAGCCTAATGTGAAACAACTTCAAGTTGTCAGGAAATAGAAAAGGAAGATGTCATGACATTGGAGTGAAAAAGTTATGGAAAGCTCAGAGGACCATAGCTAGATTTCTTTAAGTCAGACCTTACATATGAGTCTGAATTACTGCCTGGAAATGGATCCAAAGACATAAACAATATTGGAGGACATGGGAGAGCTGATAGTACAATTTCTTCCCAGATGAGGTGCAGTTCAATGTATTGTAACATTATTCCCCTGCTCCATCCCCTTCCAGAATTCGGGAAGAATCAGAGAAGCCCTTTCATGTCACTTGTGCTGAGACTCCACATCCATCCTCTTGCTGTTTTGCCTTTTGGCACTACTTTCTGACCTTTCTGCCATTTCATGGGCATTAACTTAGGCTAGAGACGGTGCCCAAAGCTAATGAGATGTCACTGTGAAATGCCACTTACAAAACCTTCCAGCTCTGTCCTCTGCAAGGGAACCTTGCAGTACTCAAGCACTTATTTCTTTAGCATGGCATCCCCAATACCTGTCAGAAATAGGGCAGGGCTAAACTCCACTCCTAAGATCAGGAATGGAGACAAAAGTCTGAGCTAGAATAGCATCTCCCCTGCACCCAGACTCCCTGTTTTCTCTTTGAATCCTCTGAACTCACCAGTGCTCTTCAATATTGACAGCAGGAACATCAACATCAACCCATTCCCATCTGCTGACCGAAGAACTGCAGAACTTCTCCAGCGTGCAAAGTTTACAAAAGACTCATTCCCTTTGGAAGCTTCCAGGGTTTAATCAAAGCCTTTGAGTGCTCTTGGAAGACAAATTACAAGCCAGAGAAGACAGAACAAACCTGCAAAGAGTCATCAGGCCTTTCTAACCTCTGATCATCATTCCAAGATACCACAACTCGCTGAGGTGTTTTGAGTGCCAAAACCCAGGTCTTTTGATGACTTGAAGAGCTGGTCAGAAGCTCTGACAAAAGTGTTTCACAGAAAAATTCCTGTTAACTGAGCCTGAAATGCTTTGCATGAGCCTTCCTCAAGTCAACAAGAATGTAAACAATACCCTGCTAGGTCAGGCCAGTGATCCAGCTCATCTGATAGCAGTAATAAGAGATGCTGTTCACAAGAAGAACAGAAGATTGGCCACTTTCTGAGGTCCATTCCACTGTTGCGTTAAGAGATGTCAAATGCTTCAACTCTAGATAGTTCTCGTATCTGTCTATGGACCGACCGCCCCTGCATTTATTTTATCCCTTGAACTTACACCATTTGCTTCCAAAGCACATCACCAAATAGAACACAGGGTTTCAACAGACAGTTCTGCCTTGTTTCTTTGAATCTTATATGCCAAAAGCAATCCTCAAAAATCTTGTATTGCAGTTGACTGTGAATTAAGTCATTGCAAAAGCAGTAAAGAAACTACCAAGTTCAGGAAGCAATGATAAGGTCCAGGAAGTTTCCGAGTCAGGAAATTTCCATAGACAACAAGCGTCAGCTTTGGTGCCCATCCAAGTTAAACTAAGCTAAAGTTTTAAAACAACAATCGACTCCACAAGCTACAATTCCTCATCCTCTGTCAGGCTCTAATCACAGAGTAGTTGACTATTTTTAAAGGTCTTAAGCATGCTACTGTTCCCCTATAATCGTGCCTGGGATCCAGGTTTTTCAGGGAGCAACACAGCCACTTGCCAGCCCTTGACCACATTCCTCCCTTGCAGAAACCCAGGAGAGCTTATCAACCTCTCTCCTCCAGACTAATTAGTTGGTATGAGTTTCTTTGCTCTATGTAACCCCATGCACGGTGGTTTGCTGCTTGCCTTTGTCAGGTTTGTGCTGCCAGGTGGGATGCAGGCTGAGGTCCTCTCCCTACACGTGCCAAGGGGCTCCATACGGCAGCATCCTTGCACAGGAAAGGTAAAGAGGGAACCGCAGAGCATTTCACAACATAGGTGAGTGAGCCTGAACCGTGCTACGAAACAAGACACCTTCTAGCCTGCTTAATGCAGAGCCTAGATGGAACACGAGGATGGAAAACACCAGTGTGTTTTCACCACAGGGAAAATATGCACCTGTGCAGACAAAATTCCTTCCTGTAGAAAACCCTCCCAAATTCGACACATAACTTTGCAATGCTTTACTCATAACACATTGCTTTCAGTAGTCTTGCCAGCCTGCTGAGGGTCATCTTACACCCTTCCTGCAGAATGCATGCCGCTGTAAAACCAAGCCTGACAAAAGCGCTTTGGGGAAAAAAACAGCTAAAAAAACATAGAGAAATAACCAGCATGTATAGCAACGTACCTTACATGAGGGAGCCGATTAAAATGCCTCTGCGGGAACTGCTAGAGCACCAGTTCCTCCGAGCTTCCGAGTCCTGAAATACTCCGGGCTTCCAGCGCCGCGGCTCACCCCACCCACCTCTCCCCTCCCACATCCCGTCGCCTCCTTTCCCGAAACACAGATCCAGGCCTGTTCATTAGATGAGACACCCACAGTGCCCAGGGAGGCACGTTACGAAACTCTCGTAAATAGGGTTTCTAAAGCAATCGGTTATTGTTTGCTTTTCTGAGCGGACGTTTCTGGACTGACGCAAGCCATGGGCTACTGCAGCACGTGCAGCGAGGAAACATTAAAAATGCATATATAAATTGAGGAGGAAAATGACAGAACGCGATTTCTTTGTTCAATGTTCTCGGCTCTAATCCAGACAATGTCCCTTTTCACCTAGAGAACATTTCCAGGGCCACTTGCCAGACGTAGCTCCTAGACTTCTCCTTTCTTCTGCCAGTTGTCCCTGTGGTGTGACTCCTGTGCTTGCTAAAATTCACAGAAGCAGACCGAAATCCTAGGAAATGGGATGTTTCCTGCTATTCAGAGCCTGCTGCTGGCAGTGTATGACAGGTTGCATGCGAAGCATGCTGCAGCTGCCCAGCTGCAGCATAAAAGCTTCAGTCACAATCCTTACCCTGCTTTAAAGGTAAAATAAAATAAAATAAAAAAATAGAGTCCTTTCCAGCTCATCTATTGGAGTTCAGCCACCATCCCACCTCCTAAAGCTGCAGCACAAAAGCACTGGATTTTTCCAATCAGCCTACAGTTTGCAAATTCCCACGAGGGCTTTGTCCAAGTGGGAGCAGCCATTGCACACACACTCTCTCCCACATCAAATAAAAAGGAAATATGCTCATGGACAAAAGCCCCACGCCATCCTCTTCTGCTTCAGAGCACACTGGATTGCTGTAACAAAGCCCCATTCTTTCCCAGATGCTCTGGCATATTATGACTCAGACTCAAAGGTTCTCCTCCTCCCCAGTGCTATGATTTTCAAGGATTTTTACAAGCTCCTAAAACCCACCATGACCCGATAGGATCAGGACAAGTTGTTTTAATATAGAGATGATACATAGGACATAGCAAAAGCAACAGAGGAGGCATCCGAGTCGTCTTTTGTTCAGAAAGGTTCTCTATTGTGGTGACTTCTTTCCCATTTTGCAGGACTCCTTGGGTCTTTTCAGAGGAGGATGTGCCTGTAACTCGCACTCTACCTCAATGCAGTCAGTGGTTTTCGCTACATGGGCAGGCAGAAAGGCTATCCATTCATGCAGCAAGAAACAACCCACAGGAGAGCACAACCAAGAGAAGGGAAAGGCTGAGCAAGGTCCCTGGGAGCTCATGGCTGGTCTCCTATCTGCTCCTCAGACTCATGGGAAAGCAGATCAGGGCTTAATCACAGTTAGAAACCTTTTGTTTTTTATCTCATGTTACTCTAACTGTCTTTAAGGCTCAGAGTTCACACCAGTGTTGTTTTTAGCTTGAGAGCTCCAGGCTGGCTCTCTACTTTAACCCTGGTGGACAACAGCAGAAGCTACACAACCTGATACTTGCACTTCACCACCACATCCTTCCTTGACGTGAACAAGGCAAGTCGTTATCTGTGCAATGCAGTTCTTGGTACTCTCTTACTCATTTGTGCCTCTTCCTCTTCTGCCCAGCTCTAGTCAACAGCAGACTGGACAGCCAGGATCATTCTGTATCTTCTGCTGAAGAATTTCCTATTGTTTTTCCCATATCCTTCTCCCTAAACATGGAAATCACAGAATCCCAGAACTGTTGAGGTTGGAAGGTCATCTAGTCCAACCCCCTGCTCAAGGGGGCACAGGAAAAATAATGCGCTGTGCACTCTTAGCTGACCTGTCCCCCACTCCATGGACACTTCCACTCATTGCATGGATCACCACAAGTTGCAGCCTGCAGGATGAAGAGAAATCAGCCTTTCTTTCCCTTAAAGAAATTTGCTGCTACTTAAACAGCAGCTGAGCCATCCCAGAGCTCAGAAAACTCAAGGGAGTCAAAGCTCTCTGTGGTCATCTCCACATCCAGCCTTTAGGACCAAATGAGGCATGGGCATGTGTGTTGACACACATACTATACATTATTTTGGTAAAAAAAACACTTTCATTGTAAAAAAAAAACAAAAACAAAAACAAAAACAAATAAAGCAGACACATAGCAATAGCTGTCACTTTTTTGTTTGTTTGTTTGTTTTGGGGGGGTTGGGGGAAAGGCAAGCCTTGAATTTTGTCAGAATTAAGCCTGTTCCAACAGGTTTTTGTTTGTTTGTTTGTTTGTTTTCAACGAAGTCAGTGGTTTCCCACAGAAGTCTGTAGAAATCTTCCCTCTCCACGCTGGTTGCCCTCTCATTATCTAAACAGATCTTTATGACTGAAATGGTCTCTAGCTATCAGCAACCACAGATCTTAAATAGAGAAGACCTGACACCAGTGCTAGCCCAGAGCTTAGGAAGCATCAGAAGCGCTGAGCTGCCTTCAGGCAGTGATGCTGCTCAAGGCAGGGTCCTGTGGGGTTTTATCCATTTCCTTCCCTGCTCAACCTCAATTTTAAGTCTGTATTTCCTAATATTTGCAAGTGGCACTGCAGGGAGCATGGTTTAAGACCAGGCTAAATACAGTTGCTAGAAATATGCACTCAAGGGATCAGGCAAAAAAAGTTTTGCTATGGTCTCTAAGAGGTTTGCCCTTAAATTGACATGCAACCACCTGAGGCAGTTCAAAGCATTTACCCATTTAGAAATATAAAATAGGCTTGTAAAAAAACAGAAACATCTGAAAAAAGTTTTCACCTTGTTCATCCTGCTCAGGTTTCTTAGTTGTGAAAGCAGAATCCACCACCGAATCTTGCCCCAGTTTACATCCGTTCAGGAAATTACTCCTTTCCTCCAAATACTGCTTCTCTGAAAGAAGGGGCCATTTCCATGGAGTTCACTGTCAAAGCTGATTTACAAAACCACCTTCCTCTGTTGAAAGTAGGTCCCATGTATCACCTATTTTTATAAGAATCATCTATTGTAGGAAACCATCATCGTATGACTCAACTTGAAGAATATCCTGGTTGTGTCAGCTCCGCTACAGGGTTACTGAAGTGTGCTCAAGAGCAGCAACAAACAGCCTATAGCCTCCAATTCCCACAAACTTTTGAGGATTCAGTGAATCCTCAGCTCTTACCAACCCCTGCAGGTGTGAAATACTATTTTTGCAACAAAAAATTATCATCTCATCATAAATCCTAGTATTCTGTGGATTTATCTTCCATCCAAAAAGCCTTTGGAGGAAAAAAAAAAAAAAAAAAGTAGCTTTATTTACACCTGCAGATATCCCAAGAATCTCAGATAGACATCAACATCAAGTAACTCATCAAAGTTTTTACTCTAACTCATGTGCCTAGCAAGACCAGAAGCATATTTGTGCATACCATTGGGAAACTGTGCATGGAAACAAGTGCTAAGTGTATAATTATTTATATCTCATGCAAAAGAAGTTTCACAACCTTCTTGATAATCAAACTCCTCCAGGTTCTTTTTACTGAGGCGGCAGAAGCTTTTCCCTTAAAGGGTAAGAGCGATTTGCACAGCAGCAGTAATTAAACAGAAAGTACAAGTACAACATTGGCACACATAATGTTTTTTTTCTATATCTGAGCAACCACTCAATAGGAAACCACTACTGAAAGCAAACACTTGCAGAAATACTCCAGATTTATTTCAGGATACACAGAAGTCTTCAGATAACATGAGCTGCAAAGAGTCATCTGAATGCATCTGTATTCCTGTCTGTGGGAACTGGGGTTCATGATCAGAGATGACCAGAGACAGAGTGTAATCCCAGATTAACCAAGAGCAGGAGCAACACAGAGCAAGTCAGAAGCAAAAGGAGAGAAAGAATGGAAAAATCAGCACAGAACACTGCACATCAACACCTTTTCTTACCACACTGCAGTTACCTTGTACAGACAAGTCCCAAATGGCATTGAGAGACTGGCTTTTCCCACAGCCTCCAGTCTCTGTGTTTGCTAGAGCAAGAGATCAGATGCACCTAAATATCCCAGTATTTATCCCAGCCAGACTGTCAGCCTAAAGAGTCAAGAGTGATCATTGCTGGAAGTTGGCATCGTCTAGAAATTTTAGCCTTGGTCTAGATGCCAGATAAACATCCTAGGAAGTAGAAGTTAGGATATTTGACCTTTGGTGAGACCATAACATCTCTTCTCTATTAGGGAGCAACTAGTCCTCGCACTGTGTCTAAGGACAAGTCCAGTGAGAGACCCAATTCTCAGCACCAGCGCTGGGTGCTGGGTACACCACCAACAGGGATTCCCAGCCACTTCTTTAGCTGGTAGAAGGTACAAGGTCATCCAAAAGGCATGGACAGACCAAGGACGGATGGCAGTTTTGGTAACTGAAACTTGGCAGAGAGCCTGTACCAGGTAACACCTGGCTCTCTTTAGAGCAGGGAAGAGTTGGAAACAGACAAAAAAAAAAACAACCAGTAGCACACTGGGGCAAGCCATTATCATAATGGACTAAATATCTGATCTAAGGACCAAAAGATGCCCACGAGCAGCACATCTCCCTATGCCTGTTAGTCAAGCTGTACCAGTTCCTAGCCCGTCGGACAAACTCCAGCTGTAACAAGGTGGTGCTGAAACTGCATCAGGAGCTGCACCAACTGGTCCCACACTCTTCCTGGCCCACACAGCCTAGAAGATGAAGCTGCCAAGGAGGAGCTTCCAAGAAGGAGAAGGTCATGATGGAGGGGATGGGCTTCAGTTGAATATGTGCCCCCCCCCAAAAGCAGAGGATGCATGTCCAACCACTGGGCCATAGGTGTCCTCCATAAGTCAAGTTCCTGCCTTACTCTTAGGATCTTGGAAATTCCACATGGTTTACAGACACTTTGGGAAACACTGGGCTCCTCTGCAGTTGCACCAAGCCTTTCATCTTACTCCAAAGACACCAGCTCCTGTGTACCTGGGGACCAACATCCCATGGGACAACATGACAACTGCCCGATAAAGTGATTCTGAATCATGTTCCACAGAACAAAACAGACCAGAAATATCAATCCTTAGAGTAGTTTCTTTTTACAACATCAGCCAGCCAGACCAGGAGAGGAGGAGGGACTCTGAGGGCTGCTCTTTGTGTAACACCTGAAAGAACAAAGGCTCCTTTAAATAAACATATGATGCCCACTTAGTTGTAAGAATGAAACATGACTCACTGCTCAAAACTATTCACCACTCTGTGGTAGCTTCTCTAACCACAGGCCTTGCTAAAAAGGAAAACAAACAGCAGCCTCTGGCAGACAGTCCCAGTTCCATAGGAGCTGTTATATGTGCAGAAAGATGGAAAACAGAGAAAAAAAAAAGACAAAAAAAATGTTTTCCTATAGCAGTATCATTTTTCAGCTCAAAATAGCTTCTTGCTTTATAGAAAGGTATTTGAAACTGTGGGAGCTTTTAAGTAGTAAGCTTGATATGTAGATGAGTTTTCAGGAAGCTGTATGATACTAAAAAGGAGAAAAAACCAGCTCTTTCACTGTAGCAGAATGATTGCAAACCTTCAGGCTCTGAAAATAATGGGCAGTTCACCTGATTAGGAACAGAGAAGTGGCATCAGTGCGTTAAGCAAGTACTTAATTGAATGAGTCTTCTGGAGCTGCAGGGGGGCTCAGATGGAAAACAATACAGGGGTCCCCAGTACTTGATGGTGGAGACAATGATTTTTTCTAGGTGTCTTTGAAAAGCTCTGAACAAGGGTGGCATAACCCCAGGTGCAATACCAGGACCTTCCTCCCACTCCATGGCAAACTGTGTCAGATCCCTCCAGTCGGCGGATCAGAAGAATTCAATGGCCAGAGGCATCTGGCACGTGGGGACATGAAAGCAGAGCAAGGGTGCAGAGCTACAAATGCATGAAATCCTTGTTGTGGGAGGGTGAACAGAAAAAAAAGGAAAAAAGAAAAAAAGAAAGATTTTCAGATTTTGTTTTCCCATGGAGGGGGCCTTGTTAGCTTGACCTGTCAGCCAGCTGGATTTTTAAGCTATCTCACAGGGAAGCTGCCTTTTAATTTGGGAGGGGTGAAAAAAAGCCCTCCTCACCTGCAAACACAGGCAGTATATGGGAACATCACAAGGGACTGGTCATCACACAAGCAACTCACAAGAGTGGAACAAGCCTCTCTCCAGCTCAGTTCCCAAATCCCTCCTCAAAACAGCAGGATAGACCAGACAGCCATTCCGTAAGTCACCTTTACAGCAAGAGCAATGTCCCCGGAGGTACCTCCACCTGCTATGTGACCTGCTGTTAAGTTGGTAGACAAGGGGGAGAGCAACCCAAGATAAAGGGCCTTTTCCACTGTGGCCACCTAAAACCCTCTCCTTGAGGGAGACCACACCAGCTGGGCCCCACCTCCAAACAGCAGCTAAATGGGATCACTGAAAAATGGTTCAACAGCTGCAAAACAGCTGGAAACATCCTGCAACTGGGGGATGTTTCACTGTTCAACAGAGTCCAACCAACAAGGCTAAAGATACATGGGCATCCTTGTCCAACACCGTCGCAGGGAATCACACCATCATACCCCATCCCACAGCACATGCCCCAGCAGCATTTTGGCTCCATACAGCTAGGAAAAAAGCATTCTTTCCATTTATCAGAGGCAGATGGAGTCTTTTGAGCTTAAAGCTTGTCTGATACCACTAGTCTTTCTTGTCCTTGTCTTAATTGTGACCATAACCTTTCCTAACCCTATCAAATACCCTTTTGGGCTGGAGACAGTGGCATACACTAACTTCCCCCCCACCCAGTTCCAGAGAAATAGCTCACTCTTCATCCCTGCACAGAGCATGAGCTTCTTGCAGGAGGACCAGCCTTAACCCCATTATCTCCCAACAGAACCACTGAAACAGCAGCTCAGTATCTCCCACAAGATGAACACCACCTGCGCAGGGAGCAAAATCCTGCCTTACCCTGGGTCGAGCTGTCGGCCCAGCTATGCAGCCATGCGAGGGGTGATGACAACCGTCTGCTCCAACTTTTCCGCTGCTTCATTTACTCACTTTGTGGTGGGAAAAGGGAAAAAAAAAATAGAATCAAGGAAGTAATGTTCCTCTCCCAAGGTGCACTGCAAAACATTCTTGGTAGACATGGAAACGCCGAGGCAGGCTGCCAGCCCTGGCAGGTGTCCATATCCACGTTTCAGCAAGCAACCAGACACTGAAAGGGCTTTTAGGGAATTTAAAGGGAAACAGCATCCACAGTATGTGATGCAGCTCCAGCTCTCCATAAACAGAGCTTCAGCAGGGAGATTCTAAAAAGGACATGGCTGCAGTGGGCGCATAATGGTTTATCCTCAACGTTGCACAGAAACATGGCATGATCTATGGTGAACACACCTTACTCCTCTAGGGAAAGAGTGAGAAGAGCTGTGAACATCTGGAATTCAGTCCTTGAGGGCATGGAGCTTAATGGAGCTGATAGACCAAGTGAGGATCCCAGACTCAAGCAGGAAAGCAGACCTTTCGTGTTCCCTCAAATCCCACTTATTCAGAAATATACATTCCATGGTGCAGGGTCATTTTTTCTCCAAACACTGTAAATCTGCAAGGTGCCCATCGCTGGGGCTTCCAGAGGGCTCACAGAAGAGGGAAGCGTGGTCACTTTGTGGAGCTGATGACTCAGCAGGGCTGTGACTTGCACAAAAGAGTCACCCAGATTTCGGCTAGCACCGCCCAAGAACAACTCCATGACGCAGAAACGTACACGAACCAGACGCATGACGGCGCTCCCTGAGAGTCTCACAAAATGCGCTTGCATTAGGGATCTTTGCAAAGAAATCCCAGGTATTTTGCCAGAGATGGGTATCAGCAAAGCCCCAATGCAGCAAGACAGCTCACTTCCCTGATCTTGTGCTCTCCTTGCATTTCCAGATCCATGGGATTCTTCATCCCTCTCCCTACCAGTGGAAGAGAACAAGGATGCCCTGGGGCTGACAATAAGACAGAGCAGGCAGGAGACACCTCTCTATCTCCCTCTTTTTTTCCCCCCTTATTTCCTACAACTCTGAAGAAATTCAAACACTTCAGAAATGCAGCACTCTCCAAAACAGCATTATCACCTTCTGCAGCAACACCAGCGCCCCAGCAGTGGGCAAGATGACACACACAGCAAGCTCACCATTTCATTTATATCCCAAGAGGCTCCCAAAGATGCAAGCTAAAAATAAGAAGCTGACTACAAGCTTAGCAGTATCTGTGTTTTTACCGAGATGCTGGTGATCATCTGTCAATTTAGGAACACATGAAGAGTTTTTGCAATCTGCTCTGTGATAAATCTCATCCAGCAAGGGCTCACTGCTGGTGGGACACTATGCAGGGAAAACCCATTTACTTCCCTTCTCTCTGCAAAGTCCAGTTCCTCCTGTTGCAAAATTCACAAGTTTTGCAACACTTTTGTTTTCTCTGCACCCCCCCAACTCTCCTATTTCCCCTCCTTTCTTCAAAATACCCAGCTCCAGAGGCCAGATTGCCAAATTAGAAGTACACAGTGTCCTATAGGGAGTTGACTTTTATGAAGCAAAACTTCATATATTAAAAGCTGAAAGAAGAGATAGAAGGTCAATATGAAATCTCATCATTTAAAATGAAAAAAATAGATTCAATAGATTCTGCTCTGTCCTCTTCCAGGTATTTTCAAGGCAAGATGCTGAAACAAAGAACACGTTACTAAGTAGTGCAGTAGGGTCCAGAGGCTGCAAAAAATATACATTTTTTCTCTCCTAAAAGCTAAAGCTATTCTGTTTCAGTGACTCATATTTTAAATAAGCAGTCTGGAGTTTGGAAAGAAAATATCACTGTAGGATTATTTGTGCTATTTTTGCTTCACTCTTGGCAGATGTTTGGTGGCAACATTTCAATGCTGTGGCAGGCCTGGCTCATCCACTACCTACCCAGAAGGGAGGCATCTCCCTTCCACCTTCTGGGAAGTTGCAGCCTAATTTTCTCAAATTATTAAAGGAAAAGCAAAAAAGAACAACAAACACACACCAAACAAAAAACATAAGGAAAGGGAAGAGAGCAAAACTGAACGCCCAACACATTGATGAGATGCTAAGAACAAGCTTCCCTTTGGAAATACCATCCCAGAGGTTTAGGTAGGACATGCTGCACTGGATGTGCTTGCTTGGCACAGAGGTGCATTCGCATGGACTCCTCCTCAGCAGACCAATGCTTAGACAATTTATTCTAAAATAAAGCAATCCTACAAGCAGGATAATTAGCAGAGCTTGATTTTTCATGGATTTACGCCCTGTGGTTGGATTCTCTAATGTCTAGTAAGGTGCAGGTACAAAACAAGCGCTTCATATCTCTTGGCTCTACTTAACTCAGATTCTCCAGTGTCTAACATGAATTGCTCTTGTGCGTCTTTCTTATTGCTTTCTTGTGCACGAACAACAACCAATTTAACCTTTTACCCAACATCATACTTTTAAAATGAAAAGCACAGAAATTTGATATCTTGAAAACTTTTATCTTGTAAATTGTTGGCTTTTTTGGGCAGAAATTGTCTAAAGCCAGGGGAAGGAGGTGGAAGAAGAAACTATCAAGCCCAGAAGCCTTACTTACAGAGCTCAGATCAGTTCAGCTTTCCTCTACTAGCTCCCAGGATCTCCAGACACCCAAATTGGATCTTGACAAGGCGCCCTAAGACCAGAGTGCACAACTTCTGTGGCAGATGCATGACTGTACTGCCACCACACTGCCACCATCTGTCACGTCGCATGGAGAGAGGTCCTGCAACACAGCTCCCAGTTTCGAGAGAGATTTTCAGAGCACACACATTTTCTCCATCTATCAGATGCAACGCAGAGCAGCACAGCTGCCTCTGCTCTTGGGCGAGCTGGCATCGTGCCACCTCCCTCCGATCCTCACAATCCAATCAGCCAGGCAGACCTTCAAGCTGGCCTGCCTATTTGAGCTCATAAAACATTAATTTACTATGGAGCTATTTTTCCTTAAATTATACCTCGTTACTGTAAAGTACTGGAATACATTGGCAGGAGTGACTTGGAAAAGCTCAGCTTTCTCCCTGATCTCATTCTTTGTTCACTTACTCCAAATTCCAGGCTTCTCAGGTAAAGAATGCCACCAATAAATAAATAAATAAATAAATAAAATAAATAAAATAAATAAATAAAATAAACTATTTTACCCTTGAGGTACTTGTACACACTGATCAGGTCCCCTCTCAGCCTTCTCTTCTCCAGGCTGAACAGGCCCAGCTCCCT
>JAWLRI010001060.1:611247-662418 GCA_034781795.1 Crypturellus tataupa | reverse complement strand
AGCAAAACAAATCAAAAAACCAAAAAAAAAAAAAAAAAAAAAAAAAAAACACAAAAACCCAAGAACACTTAAGTTTGCAGTTCTGGCTTATCTGTGCTGGAGGTAGGCCAGAAAAACTGTGAGAGTAAAGCACATTGAAGGCACATCAAAACTCAATGCTTCTGTCTAGTAATAGGATGTCCCATACTGCGAAAAGCTTCTCAGTCCCAGGATGATTTTATTTATTATTATTGGAAACAGAAACAACCGAGAAGCTCATAGTCATGTATTCAGGGCTTGGTCTTCTGCATCCTAAGATTACTAATATATATATATTTTCTAAATCAAGTAGAGCAGGTCTACTCCTAACCATGTAGTGAAGGGCTTCATTTACTTTCCAGATGGAGAGCGGTTCAGCTGGAGATCCCTCAGTCACTCGTGCATTTCTTGGGCTTGCTTTCTCTGACCATCTCACCCTGACAATTTTCTCCACCTGCACCTTGCTCCATGGGCCACGGAGCATCCTGGAGCAGCCCAAAGGATGCCCTGAGGTTTTAGCTGCTGCAATCTCCCTTGGAGATGCTCTTCCCTGTTGCCTTTGGCTCTATGCAGAGCTCAGAACTTGCCGAGGCTGCAGACTGCGCATCCACAAAGTCCTTCAGGGATGAAAGATGCTTCTAAATTCCCCAGGCATCAAATACTCATCTCCAGTAACACCAGCCTCTGCCAGCATAGGGCAGTTACGATGCTGATGATGCATCCGCTTGGCTTACAGCCCTCCTTCATTAGGGGAGAGACTTCTCACAACAGGCCAGGAGGAAAAACAAGAGCAGGAGAGCTGGAATCAGCTGTAAAAACCCAGCTTTGCTCCCAGGGGAAAGCAGGACTTCCCTCCCAGCGCTCCCCCTGCACAGAGCCCAGACACAGCTGAGCGCTCTGTAAGCGACACCAGCCTAATTAATTAATGACTCCTCTGCTCTGCAAGCGCCAGGCTCGAAAGGAAGGCAAAGAAGGGATGGAGCAGCAGGCAAGCGCTGCCGGCAAACGCTGAACACTGCTGGGTTGCTCTGTAATTCATAACCTTGGGATACAGCGTGGCGTGAGCCGGAGATACGGCAGGGAAGGAAGATGGCGTGGGATCTACCCTTGCAGCACCCTCTCTCCTGGGTGAGGTGTTCCTCCCTCTTCATGTTGTGCTCCAGAGCTGCCCTGGGACAGCTAATTGAGGTAAGGAGCATCTCGTTCTGCGGATTTGGGGTCAGCGGTGCTTGGGAATCCGTGCAGAGTACCCAGGGAGGACAGGTATGGCAGAAAGCAGAGAATTTAAGGTGGTTCCAAGGAGTTAGAGGCTTCTTAGGGCAACACCTGTTGCTTTCTGACAGGCCTCTCGTAAGGGAGAAGCCACCTCTAAAATGCTGAAAGCTGCTGCTGAAGATGGCAAGCAATTAAGGGCTGCTTTAATCCCCCAGAGAGGGCTTCATTCCCCAAAAGGCCAAAGTCACAGAGTCTTCTTGCATAGTGGTGCATGTCCAACACTTGCTGGACACCAGAGGCTTGAGAAAGAAGAGCAGGATCAGGCACATGCAGGTGGTCCTGGGACTGCACCTGGATGTGCCCTTCCAGATTAAGCATTTAGGCTGCATTTCAACTCCTCTGCCTTCCTTCATTTCACCTCGTGGAGTCAAAACCTCTCTCAATCTCAGAACTCACCCCCACAGAACACCTACATATTCCTCTCTCCTAGCTCCCTCTGGCAAGGCCAGGCTGGACCAGAAGCGAAGAGTAGACTCAAACCTGCTCTATTGCTCCAGGTCTGAAGCTCAATGCAGAGGTACCATGGCTCTGAAGAGCAGCATAGTCCTACAGCAGAGCTTGTTTTGCTCAGTCGCCTTAGACTTAAGGATCCAACATGCCCCAGCCTGGAATATTCCAAAAACCCATCTCTGTCTAATCTGCTCACTACTCCACATGTCGCCATGAGGAAATTCACAGTTATCCCTCCTTCTGCTTCTAAAAAGATGTCTGGAGAGACCAACCAACCAGAGACATCTATAACATACACACTTTAGATTTATCCACCCAAACAGAGCTATAATTGATACATGGGCTGCAGAACAGGACAAGGGGAGACTGGCTAAAGAAACCAGGGAAAAACTTTTACAGCATCCAAACTTTTATAGCATCCACATTAACCCAGGAACCAGCAGTGACCTGACACAGGCTCTCATCTGATCCCTGCAGCTTTTGGTCTGCAGGTTTAAAGCAGCTCATCACCAACACAAGAAGCAAGAACAGGTGTGTTGGTATCACACACCCAACTCATGAACCAAATTCTGCCATCAACTCACTGCTGGTTAAATCAATATTTTCAAATGTGTCTACTAATACATCCCAAACCACACAGAACCAGGTTCTCCCAATATAGCATCCACCAGCAAAGTCTACAAACTTCTTTACAGATTCAGAGTGCTGCAGGGATTTTTTCCAAGCCATTCAGCCTACAAGAGCACTCAAGGTTACAAGCGAGGCAGAACTTTTTCTTACAGAGCACATTTGATAAAATATGCTCCACTGGAGCCAGGATGGTTTGCAGACGCAGCGTCAGCCCTGACAGGAAGGGTTTCACTTTCTTGCTGTTTCTAAAACACCCAGACAGACACCTGAATAAGCAGCTTGACATTTTCAATTTGAAGATAGATGTTCCCTGTCATTATGTTTCACAGATGCAAAATTTGCAAGTTTTGTTTTCATGCCAAAGCAGCATAAATTGTCAAAAGTAGGAAAATCATTACAGAACGCATGTAATTTTCTCGTCGGCTTGACTTGCACCAAGCTGCCTTGAAAACCCTGTCTCCTACTACTAACACTTAGGAAGGAGCAAATCTCATCTGAAAAGGCATGCTGCACAGCCGGTTAGCTAGCAGGTACCCCAAAATTAAATTAGATGAACAGACAGTTTCTGCATTACTGGGGTCAGATGGATTACAGTCTGTTCTGAAGCTCTGCAAGGACTTTTTGCTTTAAAAAATCCCAATGTAGTTATCCTGAATAATTAAATTTATGCTAAGCCAGCCTATCAAAACAAACAGAGAGAAAGCTAAAGGCATCGTACATCAGACTATCTCAGTGAACAACAAAATGTTTTTTTCCTAATAGTGTTCAAAGGTTTCCAGCTGTGGAGATTTCAATGTGTTTTCCATTTCGGAGAGAATGATAAGGTCTTTAAATGAATATGTGGAGCCCCCAGGCACAGGTTAATTATCCAGGGATTTGCAAACTACTACTCGCTTACTGGGTAAATTTGGGATTAGATCCAGGGGCCACTCTGGAATCCTTAGGATTGGAAAAGACCTAGGCACTTCCCCCTTCAGTGCAGCCCTCGATAAGATGCATTGCAGAGAGACTTTCAGCATTTCACCTGGAGCTGGGGACTTCACTGCAGGAGCCACATGTCCACATTCAGTTTTAGGGTGTGCAGGTTTGTGAACATAAATACCCCAGCAGCTGTGTCCAGGTCTCTCTCAGTGCCTCTGTACTCCACCTTTAAAACACATGCATGATTATAAAGCACTTGGATATCACCAGGTGATGCACCTAGAAGTGAGGAAAAATGCCATTTTTTTTTATTGTTACTCAACGATTCTAGCACTGAGGACAGGACAAAATAGCATAGAGCACAGCTTTGGCTTTTTTGTTTCTTGCACCAGATGATGCATGCAACTCCCACAAGATGATACTTTTTCAATGCAATGCACATGCACTGTCCCATTCCAACTCTTCCCACTATCACTCCAAGAACTCCAGCTAGAACAAGCTCTGCATTTCAGGAACAGGTCAGCTTACATAGGAAAGGAAGGATGAGGCCATAGGATGGTTCAGGCTGCTACTGCTTTTACCCATCGGAGTTTTGATGACCGAGGACACTCTGGAAACAGAATTAGGACAAGTTAGGTAGGAAGGGACATCAACAATTCTCGTGCGTATGGCATAAAAGTTTCTTCTTATAGATAGTGATATAGAAGCCCTGTGATAACTTGAGACACTTTATTGATACCAAGACCTGATAAAAAAGCTAGAATGGACCGCATTTTCCCTAGTCATCTCTATGCCCTCATTGGTATAATTATCTTCACATTCCTATCCCAATGCTTTTCTCTTAGTCATTATTTCTTTTACCTGAATTTTCTCCTCTTCTATCTCCCTGTAGAGACTCAAGAGAATCAGGCTACAAATGAACAGGAAACAAGTATAAAGAACATTAAAAAAAGAGGCTGAAAGCTCAAGCTCAGCACTCACTATCATTTTGTATGAGGGTACCACCTCCTTTGGATAGAGTTCAGGACCTTCAAGGTTATCATCAGCTTTAACCCCTTCCTCAAAGAAGGGGTTAAGGTGCACCTTCATCTGCTCTTAAAAGGCTTAGATTGAGTGGGAAGCTAGAGAGTGGGATAAGAAAATACATCAGGTGTTTGGGATGTAGTATTGGGTGTAATCAATTAGCCCTTATTGATCTGAATTCTCCTGTTGTCACTACTTTATTAACCTTTTTCTCTCTAGATTGGAGCTTGCAGCTCTTTAGTTAGGAGATAAAAATCAGTTCTAGGAAACAACACAAGAGAAACACTTCAGAAGCTTTATCAGACCAGGAAATGTATTCTTCTCAATATCAGAACAATGAGGAAAATATAGAAGTCTCCCCCAATTCTAGCTTGGACTCCATACACAAGCTGCAGTGCAGGCAGCTTTTCTTTTGAGAATAGGGGAAGAAAACCACAACCTTCTCTGTTTGTTTTGAAAAGCTTCAGTAGATTGAAGGCTATTAATTATAAATAAATACATTAAAAATTAAAAAAAAAGGAGAGGTGATAATTAAATGCTCTCAGGTGTTCTCCAAGTTCTTCCACTTTCTAATTGCCATAGTGTCTTCCAGATCAAACATAGGCAGAGTTCAGTTTATATTATGCTTAGCGTGGTGTTATTTGGTTCAGGAGGCAGCATCCTCATTTGTATCCTCCTAGTGAATGTGATAGACATGATGTCAAGCGCACTAGTCTAAATATATTTAGGTGTGATTTCAAATCAAGGCAAACAAAATCACCAGGTTGTTCTTGTGGACTCCTGAGGTTGCTTTCCCTATGTGAATACATAGATTTAACTCAATAGCTGATAATAAAAAGAACAAATGGGAAAATAATATCAAGAGATAAACATACTCAAGTAATATATAATATTTGGAGAGATAAGTATTAGTTTTAAAAAGGGGTATCCTTAAGGAAGGTGTAGATATTATTAGTCTAGCTAGATTAAAAAAAAAGAGAAAATTACAAAGCCTTTTTCTGACAAATTCTACATCACAGCCTAAGATGGACTCAGAGAGAGGGAAAAAGCCTGCAGAGTATGCAGTCACTGGACCTAAAGAAACAAAAAATTGGGAAAAATGGAAATGCTCTGTGTACATTTCACTGCTCTGCAGAGAAATAACCGTTCTATATTATGATCAGATTGTGATGTCTCTTCCTTTAAGCCCATCATTGTATTATAGTGGGGCCTCAAATATCTATTATTACCACAACTGCTTTTTAGACCCAGTAGCTGGACTTTGCCAGGGATTTCCCACCACCACAGGGGTTTTGTTGGCATCACGGGACAGTTTTGCCTGCAGGGAGGTGCTTGCCAGACTGAGCCTTTCCTTCCTGCTGCTTGGGAGCTTGTCTGCCCATTTAAAACACAGCCTGCCAGAACCATCTGTGGCCTTTAGATATGTGCAATCAAATGAAATTAGGAATTAACATGGTTAAGTTTTTTTTTTTTTTTTCCCCAAAGCTCAGCCATTCTGCAGGCAAAGCAGCCACATCAGTCAAGACTAATTAGAAGGGACATTTTAAAGAGGCCCCAACAAGTGGTGCCTTGTACAATTTTGATTCAGCTGTTGCTTAATGAAGCAACTAAAGCTTCGGTGTCCAGCAGCTATCTCCTCTTCTGCAGAGGCTGGTACTTCCACAAAACATCACAGCTGACAGTTTGTCTGATGGGCATGGATTAGAAATAAAAAGCACATAATTACTTTGTTATTAAAAAAAAATCAGTGTCAAGCTGTTCTGACCTAAAAATGCAACTTGTCTGGAAGCAATTTAGTGTTTTGAGGTTTGATTAATATTTTACAGCACTCATGTCCAGTGCCAGTTCAGGTTCTGCCTTTTCCTTGCCATTGCTGGGCACTTGGAGGAGCAACAAAGGAAACACCTGTAGCAATGCAGAGATCACTCACTGAGTGCCTGGGAGAGCGCAAAATCCCCTCATCTCCTTTCCCTACTCCCAGGAGTCAGGCAAAGAATTGAGTGTCAAGGGCAGGATTTACTTTCTTTAAGCTGGGCATCTAAAATTTAAACTCCTCCATCTGAGAGAGTCTCCACAGGCTCCATTTGTGATTGAATCATTTATTCATCAATCTAGATCTGAGTCCCTTGCCTTAGACTGGGATAAATACCCCTCTAGGGGCATGCTGTATCTCAGCCAATGCAAAACCTTACAGTAACTAGCTCACGCTTCACTAGCGTGTTTTTAAATCAGCTAAAAGGAAATGCATCTAATTTAAGGAAGCAACGGAGCCTGCAGGTGAAAACGCTTAAATATACATGTCTGCACTGGTAAGTGACCTGGGTGACTTGTCTCCTGTCTCTGTTGACTGTAATGCAGTCTGTAATCACTGCAGTCAACAGAACCTAGGTAGTTACTAGACCTCCCTGCAAAATACTGACATCTGTGGTCCATTTTTGGTATTGATTGTTTGTATTGACCACGAAAAGGTTCAGCTGTCTAGACTTAGAAGTCTTAACCTTATTTTAGGCTCTGCACTGTATTCTGCCCGTTTTCCAGCTCTTAAGAGCACAGATTTACCATAAGGGATGTGTGAAGTGTTTATCCAGGCCTACATCAATGTCTCCATTAGGTTCAGGCTACCAAACTGAGCTGTAAGTCTTTTTGATATAACATGGTTATACTTTCTTTCAGCCCAGAGAACACTATAACTTTTCATTTATTCCTTTCTGTCTTTTTTTTCCCCTCCCCTCCTGACAGTTCAACTTTTCCAACTTTCTATAGATAATGCCCAGCCACTTTTTGGTAATAACACTATAGTTGAGGCTAGCCTTGGGGGTGTTTGCATAATTTTTGTTGATATCCTCCCATCTGCTTTTCTCTAGAAACATCTCCCCATTGAACTATTATTTTTGTGTGTTGCTGGTGCTGTTGCTTGCCTGCATTTTCTCCGTACCCCATACAGAGGGTATATAAAGATTGCTAAAGATTCTATATAAAGATTGCTGCCCTTAAACCTGACATCTTTTGCATCTTCTTTATGGCCTCCATTCTTCTGGAGTCTTTTCTTTAATGCAGCTGCTTTCAGCCTATAAAGCAACACTGTCAGTATTTTGGCTTGGCAGTTTTTGGCTTAATGATAAATATAACTTCTTTATCCATCTATCCATCTTCAATTTAGACCACACTCCCAACCAAAGGCTCCTCACCTTTCAAATTCATCTGTGATTGATCTGTGAGTACTGGCTTCATTTATTTATGACCATGTAAGAATTGCCTTATCCCACAGTTCCATCTTTGCCGAGTTTTACTCTTTTACATCTTTGTCCTTGATCCAGTCACTCCATTATCTTGACATTTATTACCAAGCACAAATCAACCGCTCCAAATCCTGACATTTATCCCTGTGCACAAATCAAAAGCAAAAATCTTGGCATTTATTGCCAAGCACAAATCAACAGCGATGATTTCCTAAAGCAACTTAGTTTCATTAAGATGTTTTTTGCCATCGTACAGATCATCTGCAAAAGCTAAGATTAAGGGAGGGACATTCAGTGCTGCATTTTTTGACTCATTTAGGAGCTCAGACATCTTGTCCAGTCAGCATGGATAGTGCTACAGACTTGGTCCGTTACCACAGCTCAGCTTCTGTGATTTGCTGAGCTGCAGTAGCCTGACCATGGTGATATGGTAATTTCATGTTTAAACCCTGGTGCCCTCAATGCCCAGTTTAGAGCATATGATGAAATTATAGCGATTAAACCAAAATACCTACATGAGTGCTCAGGACTCTGCAGCAGTCTCCATTCACAGCTTGTGGCTTTTTCCCCTTGCACTTTTGTGCTAAATATGCAACGTTTTGAACCAAAGTATTACGGAAAGCAGCAAATAGAGAGCTTTTGTGAAACCAATGAAAGTGACAGATCTTCAACCCCATTTTTGTTTCTTTCTTCCAACCCAAGTTCAAATGGATTTGATTCCACTCTCTGTACAAGTAGCCATAAACAGGTGGTGAGTGCTCCCATTAGTAACACGAGTAGGTGCATACTCGTACATGAATCCAGAGATCTAGGCTCTGCTTTTGAGGCACAATTGCTTGTAACCGGGCACCTGGTATGTCATCTCATCCCTTATCTTCATATATATTTGCATCTCTCTTTATTCCCCCTACCCACAATTGTCATGCAGCAGTCCAGCTGTTCATACAACCTTGCTATATTTGAATTTGTGATTTAGACTGAAGAACATTTAAACATCTAAATGTGCATATGTTGCATCTCTAAGATGTTTCTGCATAAATGGTATAGTACTTGGAGGAGCAGCCTGGAATCTATTCTGTTTCCCAAGGAGCTGTTAATCCATTTAGTGATCTTGAGAAAAATCTCTTAATTTCCTAGCTCAGCTACTCTATTCCATGCTGGAAATGGGCAACCTGTGGGATTTAAACCTATATGAGTGGAAAAAGCAGTGCTTTCACCAACCATAGAGGAGATGGTGAATTCTTATTGCTTCACCCTCAAAGTTGTAATCTACCAACTTTTTGTACTCTTTTATACTGTCTTCTTGGAAGACACTATGCTTATGATTAATGCTTTATCAACCTGCTAGATGTTCTAAGGCTTTGGTGCTGTGGCTGGTCATGAGACAGGAAGCCAGGTTATACGAGGGATGCTCTACATGGTTGTAGATGGGGAATATATGCCTGCAATATATTATAATATGCAATATAGATCGGTCTCTTCAGAGATGAGATTAAAAAAACAATCTTTGGTTGTCAAGTAAAGTCTCTGTATTGTCTTAGGACTCCTCAAAACAGATGCAGAGCCCTGATTGCCCAGTGACAGTCAAGAAAGAGTGGAGTATCATGCAACCATGTGCAACACAACACTGCAAGTGCCTCAATAAAGCAGACGGAAGGGCTATTAGCAATGAGTGAGACTTGTCTGAGCAGGAAATACTTAAATGGAAAATCTTTGAGCTTCCTTAACTGCAGGTCTCCTTCCTTGTGCTGATAGTAGATCATTTGAAAACTGCCTGGAGTAATAGCTACAATTCACCTTAAACCCATTCCCTCCAGACATCTACAGAGCTAATCCATCTGCTCCCCTATGGAGCAACCCTGGGTACTCTGCTGAAGGGGTCCATGCCCCACTAGCCATGTTCCTTTCTGTATCCCCTCTCCCTTCTTGATGTGTGCTTAAAATCTACCCAGATATGTAGGATTTCAGCAGAACCCCTCCATTTTCCCTTTCTGAGAGATGTTTTCTTTATACTTTCTATAACTCCCTTTCTAGGATAACCAGAGACAAGCCAGGAAGGTGAGACCCTTTGGGGAGCTCAGTTTTGCAAAAGAGAAAAGCTATACTGAAGACTTCAAAAGAAAACATCTCTTGTGATTCAGACTGAGGCTATGCTAGAGGCAGACTCCAGTGAGCGAGTTGCTCATGGTAACACAGAAAAGTTCATTTCTTGTATGGGCTTAGGCTTATGTCTCCAGGGTTTTCTAATTAAATCAAATTTTCAGAACCTAAAATGCTGCCTTGGTTGCTCCCGAGGGCTTTCTCTATTTCTGATCCTTATTTATGACTGCTTTGTAAACAGTACAAAGAAATCCTATGATTTCTAAAGGATCTCCTTTAGAGACAGGTATTGCAGATTCCTATTTCTTTGACATCTCAGACTCGTCTACAAGGTTACACCACTTCAAATAGACTTTCTCCTTCATTCAGCTGCTCTTTTTGAGCATGAGATGACTCGGGTTCCCCCCTATCAAACAAGGGTAGCTGGAACAAATGGAAATGCAGTTGCACCAAGCAGTACCATGTACCTAAGACAGTTCAGAAGAGACAAGCTCTGACAGCAATCCTATCCACTACAAATGGAGTATAAGTGGGATCCCACTGGGAAACAAAGCACTCCAGACTCTGCAGGAAGCATCCTTCATTAGGAAGGGACTAGAATATGGTTTATATTGCACAAATAGGCAAGTAATTAGAGAAGAGCTCCAGCTTGAGTTCACTCTCCCTGGTATCCATTACAGCTGTGTTTTAACTGCATTTCCATGGGCTGAGAAGGAAAAGGCACTGCAGAGAGTCAGATGAGCATGTTTAGGAGTGTTTTTAAGAAGTGAAGCATTTTTAGCTTCATCAAAAGGCTGCTGTCAATTCAAGTCAAGCCTTAGGCTTAAATATGAACCAGTGAACGTGTTTTGCTAATGGCTGTTTTAAGGGGTCGTTAGCCTGTTTTCATTCTATGATTTCCTGCAACACAACACGTCACAAATTCATTGGCAGTGGAAGAGAACAATTGTTTCTTGTTGGTGTGTGTCCCCACCATATCTCTACTGTTCTAGCACCACAGCATTGGCCCAGGCAACCTGTCTGACTTTCCAGATTTGTAACATGACACATGATCAGTTTGACTCTCACCTACTACAGGTTTAGTTTGTGAGCACTAGGCCAAAGAGTTTTAAGTGTGATTTTGCAGGAAATTCATAACTGGCCTCCTGGACTTTACAGTGAAACTTCTCTCTTACTATGCACTGACCCAAGATATCTCTCAAATAGGGGCCCCCTAGTTGCTTCAACATCTGAAAACTTCATTACCTGAAATATTTATCCTCTCAACGTGGCTATGAAGCATGGCTAACTCCCCAGTACCTCTCTGCCCAACACTTAGCTATTGTGAAGGCCATCAGAGCCCCGTTCAGTTTCCACTTTAAATGGTCACTTTGGAGAATTTTCTTCAATAGGAGCATTTCTTTCTGCAAAAGAGAAGCCTATCTAAACATATTTATCTCCAGAATCTCCCTGTTGAAGGTGATAATAAATGATGATAGATGTTGAATATCTACTCAATACAGTAATGAGCTGAGGATGCCATTCCGCTCATCTCAAGGATCTAATATACATCAGATGGACTGCGCTATAAATGTGGCTATTTCCTTTTAGTGACTCTAAAGTGAACCCAGGGTGATAAGCTTGGACAGAGAAGTCACTGCTACAGATGTCAAGAGCCTAAAGAGAGCAAGATTGGAGACTTTGAGGCATTTGGTCTCTTTTTTATTCGGCTCTATCTTACGTATCAAAAGTCAGATGTTTCTCTAAACGGATGCTCCATTAACACTTGGCTTCCACAACAAGATGTAGGCAAAGCTAAAACCTTCATGATGTAAAGAGTGATCACGGTCATCTGCATTTTCAAAGAGTCCTGTTTCCTTTGAAGCATCCTGCAAGGTGGCTACGTGATCTGTAGGTGGCAGTCTAGGACTGAACACATTCTTGTGACTGTCTCACATGCGGTTACAGTTGCAGCGCTCTTCCTTTGTACAAGCCAGATCATTGGAAAACCACATATATCTTTATCTTGTGAATCTGGTATTGTCAGCTATAGTGGATATTCTATTTTTCCACACATTTTCTCACTTGTACCTCCTTCTAGGGCTTGTTGAGGGACTGGAAACCAGAACACTTTTTATGTGGCAACAAATACACTCCTTATCTAAATCCCACTGTTGTTGTTGTTGTTTTCGGTTTTTTGTTTTGGTCTTCATGTACCGAATAGGACATTCTCACATCTCTTCTGACCTTATGTACCACACAAGCCAGAGAATGTAATTCAAAGACCCCCTCGACCTTTGTTATCTTGAATAACTTAACTCTTTAAAATATGCTATCCAGAAAGACAACTAGGATTTATGTGACATCTAGAAGAGGATTTAAGAGCACATTTCTTTTGTCAGATTTGTCATTAGTGACCCAAAACATAGAAGGAAGCCAAAAAAATAAAAAAAATGTTCCTGTCTATGAATGGACGGAAGCCTGGATAAGTCATAATTATTTTTCAAATCATAGTTCAAGTCATAGTTCTTTTTCAAACTGCATTTTAATTATTATTCATTTTGAGGTTTTTTTTGTTTGTTTGTGTGAAGAACACGAAAGTTGACTCTCCCCAGAAGCAAATTTGAAATGAAAGAAAATGTACACTTTCAGCTGGGAACAGGGGAGAGAATGACCTCTTAACTGTAATAACAGAAATATTTTTTAATTAAAAAAAAAAAAAGGCAGTTGGGGTCATACTCCTTACTTAAATTCCTTGCCAGATCCCAATATCAATGTGCTGAAACTACAAAAGGATCCTGTGGGCTACCCCACAGAAAGAAATGAAACCGCACCACCTTGCCATAGGGCAGGCTTGTGGTTTATTACTGCAAGAGGAACAAGCTAAGAGAAAAGCCAGGACCTTCCTCTTGGCCCACAGCACAGCTTGGTCACACACATTGAACATGCTTTCAACCCATACAGGTTAGCTAACTTCTTTGCCAAAAGCATTATGCTGAAGAGGAGAGCAGGTTGCCCGAAGGCTGCGTGTCTAAAAGCACGTCTGTGCATTTCACAGTTATTTATACACAAAAGCAGCATTGGAGTCCTGGGTCTAAGCCTTAATCTTGACTGTTCAGCATTGTCTGTGTTGTTTAGCCTCTCTGCAAGGCATACGCCTTCCTGAATCACATGAATCTCATAAGCAGAAGATGTAGGACTCAAAGCCTGAGCTACAGAACTGGAGTGTCTAGTCCAGTCACCACCATTTCAATCTTTTTCTCTTGTATTGTACATGGGAATTGCTGCCTGCACATACTACTGTAATTCAATGATTTATCAACCCTCACTATGCTATGGGATCAGGGCCCCATAGGAGATATTTAGATCAAGTGCCCTTCCCCAATTTAAAAGTGAGCCACAGCATTTGTTCTTGTATCAATCTACATAGAATTTTCCTTCAAAACAGCTCAAGGCAGAAGTAGGGGAAGCTGAAACATCCAGTGTTTCAGCTTCCCCTACTTCTGCCTTGAGCTGTTTTGAAGGAAAAGCACGCGCTTTTCCCTGTTATGGGGAAGCTGAAACACTGGATGCTCAGCAGAAATGCTGGATGCACTGGCAGCTGGAAGATAACCCACAGTACCTCAGATGACCTTAGATACCTACATTTAAAAGATTGCTCACATCTTTAATGCCATGGAGCTTTGAAATAGCACTGCAGAAATGCTTGCTGCTCCAGTTGCAAAGTCTTCCAGGCCTCCTGTGAAACAATGCCTTGCTAGAAAAGGGAAATTTGGGCAATATTTGTTGCATCTTCAGAGTACAGACACTCAGAGCTTGGACAAGAGACTGAAGCGTGGAGCTCCAAGGTAGGACAACTGGAGGATTACATCTTTCCTTATCACAGGCCCAGATAAGATAAGAGCAAGACCTACCTGTAGGGCTGATGATATGGACTTGGACAGGCCTGTGCCTGCTAGGACAAGTTCCTTGCCACTGTAACTCCTACAGCAGTGGCAGCAGGTCTGGTATAGGACAGACAAACCACCTCATCCTTCCTATGCTGCTGAGATGCAAGCAGTAGGGTAGCTGGATTCTACTAGAATTGCCATGGGGATGAAGGCAGCAAGTAGAGGTAAAACTGAGGATGTGCCATGTGCTAGCTCTCTCCCAGGCTCCCCCTGGAATCTGGATATGTCCAGATATGTCCAGATATGTCCTATGGGCTTATGGTCAAGACAGGAATGCATAGCAAGAAGTGAACCAAACCCAATAGCTTTCAACACCAAAACCAAGGCCAGGATCAGGGAAGTAGGTTTCTAATAACTAACTCTAATAAGTGCTTTACAAGAAGGAAAAAGAATGGATCAGTTTGGATGTTGGCATCAATTGTTATCCCATATACAATTCCTCCTGTCCTATTTAATCTAGCAGTTCTTCTAAAGTTTCTCCAGGGCTCAGCAGTCATGCAGCAAAGTTACTTCCAGGGTGTCAGATGCATCCTGCTCCTTCTCAGAGGTCTGGCTGCCGGGACTCTGAGATTGCAGCAAAGGATCCCATAGGATCCCCCCCATAGGAGCTTCTCCAAGCAGCCAAGGGTCCTGCTGGTCCTGACCCACAGACCTGGCTCATCACCCCAGTCATCTGGGCCCTCTGTTTTCTCTGCCTGTCATCACTCCACCTCCCTTCCCCACACCAAAGCAAAGCATGGTCTTAAAACAACAAAACTATTCTAGAGTCATGTCTGCAAAATATGAAGTATGCACATAAAATATGGAAGACTTCAGGCGCCTGAGTCTTTAGAAAAATCTGGAGCTTTTAAGAAATAAAGGCAAAATGAATTGCTTTATAATCATGAAAATTGGCAATACTTCAGACATACTTTAAATCAGCAAAAACCGTAAACATGAGCTGTTTGTTGAAAGCCCTGTTCCCTGAAGACTCCAAATTGTTGGGGGTCCAGAGAACTGGGGCTGCTAGTTTGCATACTACTGTGCCATTTTACCCTTCTGATTCTTAAACCACATTTATCTTTTTCCTTCTTTCCCAGGCCACCACAGAACCCCCTAAAAAGAAGCCAGACCCCGTGACTTCAGAGACGGTGGTGATCTGGGGGCTGCGTCTCTGGCAGGTGATTGGAATCTTTGCCATCTTTGTCCTGGCAGTCAGTAAGTCGCAATTCTCTGCCTTGCACCAACTAAGCATGTCCTCATGTAGGACCTCTTCTTGACCGAAGGAGAGCCACAGAACTCTTGGTCAAGGATGAGGTAGTTTGGTCTTTGGAGTCACGGGGCTACAAATGAGGGTTAGCTGTAGGCAGGATGGGATCTCTGAAGGACCTGGAAATTGGTCACCACGACTTCAACTGGTAATGCATGGATCACTGGATCTCAGCTGGTGGCATCTCAGGGCAGATGAGAGGCCATTGAATCTGCAGCTTGGACCAGGTCTGGCATTTTGACAACTCACCTCTGTCCTAGGTATTTCATGACTTAAATTCCTACTTTTGGATCCATGCATTAAGAAGCTACTGGCTCAGACCTGGTGACTACAGGTTCCTCACCGCAAAGTCTTCATCCAACTTCACTGCTTCACCCCCTTGTAGATCATTCGGGGAACAATATTTAAGCCAGCTTCATTGTCCAGTGAACACTACTTTCACCAGCAGTGGAAATGTCACACATGAAACTGTCAAAACCTTATGAGAAGAGAATAATGAGATTTCCTCCTTTTTCTCTGAGCCAGATACACTGTCATACTAAGAAACTAGATCCATTTGACAGAAACCATGCTCAGTAAGCCCATTCCCACTTCTCATCTTCTTGCTACTCTCTAGGCATCTGCTGAGTGTTTCATAAATACACTGCTTCCAGCAGCTTTCCAGGAAATGCATTTACACTGACTTGCCAGTAACTGTCTTGATGGTTCTCTTTTCCTCCCTGTGGGACATGAGCAGGCAGGTAGAGCCTGTCTGCAGGCCCTGAAGGCAATTACTGTCAGCTCAGAGAATGCCACAAATTCTTACAGATTCTAGGATGATTTTCACCTTGCCTTATGGCTTTAGATACATCTGGATCTCCAAGACATTTTTTTGTTTGTTTGTTTTCTTTCTTTCTTCCCCCTCACACTGATTCTGGCTTGTAGTCCTAATTGCTTGTTAATTTAAATTTCACACATGGAAAAACAAACCATTTTAAGTTGACTAAAGGAAGGAAGGCCTTGAATGCCTTAGCTTTCTACGTCATTTTTTCTGCTTTTGTTCATCATTAAGTTTGCTTTGGCCAGTTTGATTAACTGTCATTCCACTCATACCTAGTGCTCCTGGTTTTTACTGCTCTGATTTTTTCCTCATCCTTTGTTAGGTATCTCTATTCTCATTTTCCTAAGACCCCTCCTCAATTTCTCTGCTTGGTAAAGATTCTTCAGAAGACTCTAATGATGTCTCATTCTGGTCCTCAAACTTCCTTTTCACAAGTTCAGAGCAGTAGCATCCCATTAAACAGGATTAAAGTTGTCCAGGACTGTTTCCTGGAAGCCAACAGGCATGAAATAGCCAGGTCCAGAGTCTTAAAATTCTCTTACTCTCCAAAACAGGGTGGTTTCATGCAAAACACTGATGGGGAATGATCCCAGGCTCTAGCAACACCAACCTGCAGGCAGCCTTTGATTGAGAGAGCATGAGTTTGCTGGACACAACATCCTAGTGTCAAACACTGATTTCTAAGGTTCCTTGCTGCTTTTTAAGTTTACTGTTAAAACTGCAGCTACATGTAGCCCTAGTCTACTCAAAGAGCTTATCAGGCTGCTTTATCTGCTGATATGGTTGAAAGAGTCATCTGTTTTACCAGAGGCTTCTGTAGGTGATTTTTAGGAGTCCTTCCTCAATATCTTTCCTGTTATCTTCATTCAAACCAGAAACATCCACCTTTTCCAAGCTAGTATAAAGCCTTTTCCTCAGTTTTCTGTTCTTTGCATTGTCTTTTCTGGGCAGGTAACACACCTTGCTGCATACAAAATCTCCAGGATAAGTAATCTGAAGAGTCTTTAATTGTTCTGGACTAGTGAGGCATATGTTCATCTCAGTAATTGTCCATCCAAACAATTGCTGAGAAAAGCAAAATAAACACAGCCAAATATTTAACCCAACGGACTCTCTAGTATATAGAGAGCGAGGGGCAAAATTAAGGCAGACAAATTAAAATACAAGTAGACTTGTGAATTTCCCATGCTGGCAAACTAACACATCAGATTTCACACTGAGATGTGCCATTTGAAGAAAATAAATTATGTTTTCTTTAGTTATTAAAAAAAAACTTCTATAGAAAGAAGCAAACACTTGTGACAACTTTTCATTCTGGGGATAGCTCAGAAATGAAACTTACCCTAGAAAGCAGCATAAAAAGAAAGTTACCATCTAGGTACTTAAAATGATGAAAGTGGTAAATTGTGAAAAGTTATATTATTTTGAGGATGTGAATTTATCCAGACGAAACAAATGGAATATGTGTCATTTGACTGTAAAATACCAGCTGTGTGATAAACACAGGTGATTTAGGTTATATATTACCAGGAGTGTTATTTGCTAGGAAATGGCACATTTTCAGCTTGCTGAGTCTCAGCTCTGAGTGATTCTGTATGAGTAATTCATAGTGATTCAGTATGTCACAAGAGAGGAAAAATACATATTATACAAAGATAAAAGTTTTTGCTCCAAATTAACCCCATCAGCAATTAAGTCAAAATGTGATAGGTTTAAACATAACAAGAAGCATTTGACTGCATTTTGCTGTCAATTCTCACCCATTTCTTGCCTTTTGCTCCAACCGCATCTCCTTCCTTCTCTGCTCTGCAGTCCCCAAAGCACTGGTGGTTCCCCAGGTTTTCCTAGCCAAGTTTCACCTCTCTGCAGCAGGCAAGTGTCTTGGAAGCGCTCTTGATCTCAGCCCAGATCACTGGACCACACTGGGCTTTTCTAAGGTGACCACAGCTGCAGAAAAGTTTTTGAGTGGTTCCTCTCTCTGATGATGGTTGCATATCATTATCAGCCTCTCAGACACAGAAGGAACTAGCACAAACAGCATCATCCTTCCCAGGGCCTATCATTGACCTCTTTGGTTTACAATCTCTCCTCATTATCAGAGCTTTAGGGCCTTCAAGGTGTGTCTGTTTTGTCTTTTGAGTAAGGAATATGCTTTTGAAGCCAGCATCTCTGCCTGATTCACCCTGCTTTGCATCAGGGTGGTGGAGGAATGCTCAAACTGGATTCCTTCCACACGGAATGGGAATAAAAGGAATCCTCCAGAAAGACAGGGTCCCACTGTGCACCCGCTGGCATGCCATGGTTGCTAACAGTACCCACACTTGCAGGACGGGGCTACAGCTATTCTCATGAAGAGCATCGAGCAAAGATGGGAGGTTCTCCATGCCTTCACCTCGCAAACCTGCTCCTGCTCTGCAACAGGCCTTGCAGATGTAGAAGTGGTTTAGGAGGAGCTTCAAACTACCCTCAGGAACTTCCACAAGATGGCATCGTCGCATCAGAAATGGTGGCAAAACATGGCCAAATCCCACACCCTATTATGTTTCATTATTTAATGAAGAAGAGAAAATGCAATGCATAAAGACTTATATTGTCAATATATGCTGCTGAACTGTACAACATGCCTCTGTGGAACTCTTCTAATCCAGAACAGGGTTTTTTTGGCAGCTTACAAGCCATATGGGATGCTTTATGTCTCTTAACAACTAGACTCCAGAAAAGCTGAAATGCTTGTGCACTTGCTAGCAGAAAGCTTTGCTGCTTCTCCTTCTTACAGCCCCCTTCTGTTCCACAGCCCATCATCATCCCTATTTTTCTCTCTCCATCTTTTTTTTTTCCATCTATTTCTCTCTCCATCTTTTCCTTTTGCTTCTGCTCTGTCACAGGATAAAAGTCATGCCACAAATAAAACCACGGGCAGGTAGCAGCCCATTGGAGGAAATGTAATTTCACAGAACACACAGAGAGCATTCAGGTTGCGCTGGAGGTATAACTCTCATGGACATGCTGCTCAATCATTACATGATTCTTATATATCAACAGAAAAAGCAGGAATGCTACATTTTCTTCTCCAGTCAGAGAAGGCCACATTAGGGCTCATTGCCCTCTCCACACATAGCACAACTCAGCCACACTGGAAGCTTGTTTGAGTCCTGATAAGACAAGAGATCCTTGGGATGGAGGAGCATCTAGCAGTGACGGCTGTGGCATCCAGCTCTCCTTCTAGGACAGGCTGTGATAAGACAACAGCAGATACCTAAGAGGAGATTAGCTGTCAGGAGGATTTGGTTTGCTCAGAATTGCTATTTTCTTGCTATGCCTGGCTTTAATTTAATTTAATTTAATTTAATTTTATTAGTAGTTTTGAAGAACCTGTGAATGAGGAACTAAAACTCTGAGGGGATATGACAGAACCTCTGAATCTTGCATAACCTCTTTCATCCACAGAGGATTTTGTAAATAAATATATAAATATCCTTTGAAAACTACAACATTTGCAAAATCCTTTGAAAACTACACTACTGTGATCAGAGAGTGGTCCGGGTCAATTGCTGGGAGAGGCAGCACCTGAGACCAAGACTTGACCAGTGTGCTCTCTACTGACTTGCTCTTTCTTTCCCCAGAGTTAAATAGGTTCCTAGTAATTCAGTAATTTTTACTAGGCACCAGCAAAGCTGTGGAACTAGATTCTGTTAATTGCACTCACCTTGCTTAATCTGAAGTGTTAGATGTTTTGTTTCCCTACTTGATGCTACTGTTGAAGTGCAAATATCAAGCAGAAGATTTATGTAATGAAATAACCATTACTTTTTGGATAGCAAAATAGCCAGATACTTCCACTAATTTGCAAAATTTCTAGCAGATGATAGAGACTGCCTCAGGGGTGCTTCACATGGAGATTCTGACAGAGGCTTTGGGAATATATCTCTAAATACTGCATCATTAGCAGCAAAGACATTTTGCCTAGTATATGAGATACACTATAGGAATGCACAGGATAGGATGTGCAGATGCAAGGGGATGAGGGCCTTCTACCATGGGAAATATCCCTTGTCCAAATAGGCATAAGCAGTGGTTATTGTCATTGGGAACACATTTTGTCCTGAGTTTAAGGTGCCCTGCAAAATCTTGTTACCACATGCAATGTTTTCCTACGACCTTTTATTTTTTATTAAATCCTGTTCCAGAGCCGTTTTGCATTTGTATGCTTTAAAAATTGCCCAAGTTCCTAAAAGTGGCCAATTTATTTTTTTTTTTTTTTTTTTTTTTTTTTTTTTTTTTAGTATTCTGATGAATTACAACTCAATAGTCTTGTCTAACTGATTATCTTGATAATAAATAGCCAATGCTGGGATTGGTTTGTATGCTGATCTTATCTGAAGTTTCCATTGTTATACATGTCAACACACCCACCCACAGGTAAACACACTTAAGTCTACTACAAAATGGGATGCTGTGACCTCCAGCTGCTACAAAACATTGGAAATGGCAGAGTGGCAATGACTTCTCTTGAACAGGGCAGCTTTCCAGTTTCACGGAGGGCTGTGCACATGCAGACTGCAATTTGCAGCCTTCCTGGACAAAATACATTCACCACTTGATCAGCTATTCAAGCTCTGATTTATTATTTCACTTGTTATCATTTCAGTAAACCCTCACAAGTTTTATTCTCATTTGCCTATGCACATGCAATTTCATGCTTGGACTCACGTGGACTCTATCTATCTGGTGTGGAGAACCAGAAATCTCATGCAAAATGCAATTAACATCAACCTAAAGAACATAAGGATTTTGCTAATTCTCAAGACAGAGGTAAATAACATCCAAGAGCCTGCTCCTCAGGTGATGAAAATTAATGTAGGTAGCAGACACAGAAGGAGACAGAAAGCTTCAGTTACCAACAGCTTCGTTAATTAAGGGTTTTGTTAATTAATAGTTCAGATCAACCGCAACAGTGTCTGCTGTTGGCAATTCTTCCCAACCATCTAAGACAGCTTCAGATTAGATATCTCCGGCAACCAGTGGAAAGAACAATTGGGAAAATTAATCTATTTAGATGTTTACTTTAGGATGTAGTAAGCCCAAAATAAATACAAAGAGACTGCTGTTAAACCTCTTCTCTTTGTCAGGAGAAAGGAGGATGGAAAGAGGGGTGGAAGGAGCCAGGCAGGGACAGTTAACTGAGTCTACTGAAACAAGCTGCAGTGAATATAGGTAGAAGCAAGGAATACAGAACAAATGGACAAAAAAAACCCCTAAAAACTATCTTAAACTATCTTTAGAAAAAAATGGACGAAGAGTTAAAGAAATCCTTTCAGGATGATGCTGCAACAAGGAAGGTCTTTCCACCTTTGTCTGCTGTCCTAGTGAGATGGATACAGATATGTATTAAACAAATGCTGAGAAAAATGAGGGCTTGAAGAACAAAAAGAAAAAACACAGATCAGAACAACTCACCCGTATTCAATGCCTGGAAGCACTGAAAGTCTTCAGGAGTTTCACTGAGTGCTGTTGGTTTAGCTTAAGAGGAAGGAGATCAAAAGGACCATCGATTGCAGTGCTAAAGGTGGAGGGAAAAAATGTATTAAAGGTCTCTTCAGTCTAATGGACAGAAGGAAAAGGAGAGTCCCAATTGAAATGGGAATTTGAGAAATAAATGTGGCAGGGAAGGTGATTAAGCATTGTCACATTCTCCACCTTTCCCCTGAGTGGTGCAGGATTCAGTCTAATACAAATTATTTCACTGAGGCCCTAAATAAGCATAACAACTTGCATAGTACAGAGAGGTCAGATGATGTGATCCAGTGGTACAGACAGGCCTTCTTTTCCAGATACCAGGAAAATATCACATGTAGCAGTGTAATTAAGCTTGATGTCTGGAGCAAATATTAGAGTGCCTTGACCCTTACAGCAGTCCTTTCAGCACATCCTTAGGGCATTTTGCAAAGGTGCATCTGTTTAAAAACATGTTTTACTTGAAGTCTTATTGTAAGTGCCGTGTTCTTGTTCTTTGGCTCCTAGATTGGTTTGCTAGAAAAATAGCCCATAAACAGAGCAGTAGATTTTCCTCAAAAGAAATGTATAGGACAGAGTGGAAAAAGACACAGAATTGAAGAGGATCTTGAGAGGGCATCTAATTCATCCCTGATCTGGACTTAAGAAAATATATTTTCATCATCCATGCCTCTATTTTCTATGAGAAAGCAGTTCCCTTACTGTCATCTGAATATCAGACTAGATCACCACCTTGAAGCATCACATACCCTTTAAAGAGAAAGCCTCACTCTACTGAACTGGGAGCTCAGGGACCCCCTCAGGAGCTCAGCAGGAGCTTTGGTAGCTGCATTAGCATCTTTAAGTGATGGAGTTCAGACACCTGTAACAGCAGGTGAGCACTCAGGATGGACCAGTCTGATGTGCATCCACCCATGCCATGACTAGTTGTATTTAAGACTATTTAAGTCTATTAAGTGGTATTTAGTACTTCATGTGCTTATTGAATTTTGCACCATCATGACTAGTCTATTATTAACTCCACTGTGAGTTGTTTGGGCTGCCTAAAACATGCCAGCCCATTCCTTAAAACCAGCTTCCTACTCAGGCAGCAACTCTCTAGGCTTCTCAAAGAACATTTACACACACAAGTGCTGCAGTCAACTTGCCATTGAATACATCTGCATTAATTGCTTACATTATTAACAAGAGAGTGCTGCTGCCTAATTAGCTCAGAAGAGCACAGGCTACTTTGCTAAATGTTAATTAAATGCTTCAGTGGCAGACTGTGGCATTTCTTTTTTTTTCAGCCTCAAAGGAAACAAATCTACTGTGTAGCAGCCAATTTCCATTCAGTTTATGGAACTGCTTGATTCTCAATCATAGCTCTGCTAAATTAGACCAAACAGTCCCTGGAGAAGGTATTTCATTTACATATTTCACAGCTCCTAAGAGAGCCAAGTCTTTCTGGTTTTCAGATTTATTCTCCAGTTAAATCAGAAGCAACTGTGTTACAGCTGATGAGTTAAACAGCCTTTGGTGAGAAGAGAATAGAGACCATCATTAGGGTAACCTGGTCACAAGTATATTTGTTTTAAGCCAATATATCTCTTCCCAACTAAAAAACAAAATGTTTTAATTCAAGCTATCTGAGGTGCGTATACCTACAATCATTATTCAGTCATAGGCATCTAGTTGGTTTGGGGAGCAATTATGTATTTAACGTTTCTTCTGAGCCTGTAGTTCAGCTGAGGTTTTCAAATTAGAGTTTTTATGGCGTCATTTCTCAGGTCCCCAACCATTTGCACTATTGCATATGGATATTAGGAAGAATAACAAGAACATGTTATAAATCCAGAAGGGAACAAATCACCAAGATATAAGTACCAATTATAACATTTCTTTTGTCATCATAGATTGCAAAAAGTTGCCTACTTTCAAAATCTCATTTCATAAAGACTCACAATGTATCTGATTCCTAGTTGAAGAATCACATTTCAAATGTGATTTGAAACGGGCAGGCAGAAGCAATGAAAAATCCTTTTCCATGTTGTCAGTTTGAATCTTTAGTGTGGAAAGAGAACACCGTGTGCAGGATCAGGCCTGACTTTTAATTTAGAATATAAATGTTCCTTCAGAATATATGTCTGAATTCAGCCTTGTAGGTCAGAGAATTGAAAAAGAAAAAAGAAAAAAAAAAGGTGAGAAAGTGATTTTTAGAAGCTGGCCAGCAAAACAATCAACAGCATGTTAGTAAAAATAAAACAATTAAGTCTGAACTTGTGGATTTAATGGAAGTTTTGTTATTGTATCATCACAAGGCCATATATTCATAATACAGAAGAAGTAAGATAAAAAGGAGACATGCAAATGATTCCACTATATTTTCTAGCCCAAGAAGACTCTTCTGCTTTATATAATTCGATGAGCAGAGAAACCAAGAATAGCATCATCATTTCAATTCTTGATATTGCATATCTTTATGGATCTATCATGATGCTAATGGGACAGTGGTATATCTTAGAGAGATTGCTTTAAGCTCCCTGGAGTGTCACTCAAGCATTGAGGTAATAATTTACTTAGGCTGCATTTGAGAAGCCTCATCAACAATTAGAGCTGAAATCTGGAATGGAAATGGAGAGCTGCTGCATGAGAGAATGAGACTAAATATTGTTTAGTAACAGCAAGGTTTAAGCGTTCACCTGGAGAATGAGAAATCTGGTGAATATTTAATATAAAATAAATATTCAACACTTGAAGTCAGGAGATCTTTCTGACAGAATCGAGACATAACAACTAATTCCAAAGTAACATCCAAGTGAACTGGTCCCACAGATTCTTCATTCTATGGGCCTAGAATCAAATCTATCAAGTTATCACCTCCTGACTGAGCTGCAGTTAATACTCCTGCACATGACTGTGACTCAGACAAAATTTTCTGATCTAAGCTACGTTCATTCTATGTATAACCCCCACAGAGGTTTTAACTATTTTATTTTATTGTATAACTGCTAGCCTGAGATCATGGGCCCATTAGCCAATGTGATTCAGATTAGGGGGTAAGGGGAGTCCTAAACTTGCATAAGGGGGTGGTTAACTCTCAAAGAAGACACCAGGGTCCAATTGTAGATCTTTTTCCTGTTGTGGAGACACTATCGTCCAGTAGGGTCTCTTCCCCATTCCATGGGGATGGATATTTTTAAATAACAATCTGAGAGCACAATCTTAAAGTCACTCCTTAGTGATGGAGGGAGGTGCTTCTGCTGAAGCTTCTTCTAACTCTTTGAAGGTCACCAGCTACATCATCTCTAACATGTCCCTGAGCCCAGGCACCCAATAAGGGTGGTAATGGTGAAGATGCTTTCAGGGTCCTTTACAAACACTTCCAATTTACCAGGTAGTCTTCAAAATTAAAAAAAAAAAAAAAAATCTCCTCTTCAGTGGAAGATAGAGTTAAGGCTGACATCGTCAGTGGCCTAGAACCAATATGGATTACATATTTTTGCTCTCTGGTTCACTTGATGGATGAATTATTGGTAGAGCAAACATCATAACAGCTCACTGCTATGAGGCAGGGCACAACATAAATGCTGGTAAGGCAGAGCCAAACAGCTTCTAACAGGTAACAAATATTTCATTTTTAACTTCCAGTAGAGGAGAGTCACCCGTTCCCACTAAGGGAGCAATCTGTATGCCTAAATATAGATCTCTAGGGACATTTGAGCAACCGCACAGTCCTGTGTGAGACTGGTCATTTTAGGCATGCTTTGAAGTTAGTGGGAAAAAACACAGCCACGAGGAATGATTTATCTGACCTATCTTAAATGTCTGTCTTAAAATGAGATTAATCACGCTGTGGTGAAGCCTCATTTTCTCCATAAAGTTAAATGGAATTGGGAGAGACTAACTGAAACTCTAATCTTTAGTTCCTGGACACAGAAAGCCATGCAGATGAATTCCACCCACACTGTCTCATTCATGTGTAAGACGGGCAGAAAAGCAAAGGAATCCAGCAGACAGCAACTCCTCACTGACAATGAAATGGTAATTCCTTTCAACAGCCTAAAGTTCCTGCACCAAAATCTCAATCTTTTACAAGGTAACAGCACTCAGGCTCTTCATGGATCAAGCTGTGCACTAAGCAGAGCTTGCAATAGCGTTGGAAATAGTAATAGTACTATATTATTTTCACATAATCCTTTTGCTCCACAAGCTGATTATGAATCATTTCACATCCAAAGACAACAGAAGTGTGTATGCTTATTTCTATGCTGGCCTTAGTTTGATTTCAACTGCTGGATCATAGAATCATAGAATCATAGATTATTTTTATATATTTATTTCGCCTCATAGCCTGAATTCTTCTCTGCTCTGTGCGTGTGATGTAGAGGGTTCTGGGGACAAGTGCACTGCAAAATCATGCTGCACCGAACAGCAGGGCAAAGCCAGCCAGGTGCCTTCCAGATGTGATCGGTCACCCACCTACCAGCTACCAATATCGTGCAGACAGCAGTGCCATATGGTGCCTGGATTTCCTTGTGTGAGACCTGTAAAAGCTCCATTACCCTCAACATGTTCATGACTCTTGCAGAAGAGCAAGACTGAAAGCATTGTGATTGCTTCCCAAATTACAAGTTGCTACAATTTCATCCTGTTTCAGGCAATTTGCTCCAGCTTCAGGGGTCTCATCCTGTTGTGACTTTTAGATTGCCCTTGTGTCATTCCACCAGAGCATCTCTGCAGCAAACTGCTTCAGCAGAGAGAGATTTTGGGCATCAAAACTCAGCTAAGGGACAGAGTTGCTGCTGCACTTTGATAACACTATACCAACTTTGATTAAAACACTAAGAAAACTTATTTTCTTCTCCTTGGGTGCACAGGGTTTGAAGGGGTCATGCAGAGCTTGCTCCTGGCTAACGCAATCCCCTTTTTCTTACAAGAAGCTGGACAGATGCAAAACAAATTGTTCTAGGGAAGAAAATTTATCCCACCAAAAAATCTAGGTGCTGGTGTGGTGCAGGCCCTCTGCTAAAGTGCTTTTGTTCTTGGTTAATGAGAAACGCTCCTTCTTGGAAATAAATGTGGAGATTATTTCTCTCTTTTCCTTGGATTAGTTTCAAAGGTCTGATAGATCATTGATGGTGATATAAAGCCAGGGGAGCTGCCTCAGCTGATGAAATGTAGAGAAATTTGGACACATTGGACACATATGTATGCTCCTTTCTCATAGTATCCATACAGGATGAGGGACCTCCAGTTAAAATAAAAGACAGAACATGGAAAACTGATCATATGACACCTCTTCACACAGAAGCCATTTCCATGAGGTTGAGAATTTAACTAGATTTGAAAGCTAGGCTTTATTTAGAAGAATTTCCCAAACATTTAAAGGATGTGGGATAAAGGATTTAAGGAAGAAGAAGCAACTCAAACATTCATAAAAATATGAGATATCATGCTTCTTGACATGTGCCAATAACCTATGGACAGATAATTTTAAGCTTACCTATTCCACAGTTTCATTGCCCTTTTCCCTAAAGCTGCAAATTTGTTGTTTTCAGTGGTATTAGGTGGATGAACCAGTGATCTGATCAATCTGAATCCATACAGTCTAAGCAACCAACCAGTAGCTAATTGGTTGTAATGAACTGTCTGAATCATGATTAGGTTTGCAGATGAAAAGTATGAAGTAGTTTGTGTGTTTAAATATGAAAGGCAAATATATTCCACTAGATATAAAGGCATGAACTATTTCCTTAAGTTGTGAGAAGAGGCAAATCCCTTAGATAGAAGCATGATGGATCTTACTAGAACATGAAGCTGACATTTAGGAACTCTGATTCAATTCTTAGCCTGCCACAAATGGGTTTGGATGGAAGTGGATTAAGACATAGGTTCAGCTATTACTGTAGATCTAATTCGAGGGGTTGACAATGTTACTACCTCCAGCTCCTCATCATTTTTACAGATGGATATCCATAAACACAAGGCCTACCTAACACAAAAAGGGATGGCTAAAATGTGGTGGCAGGAGCCTCCAGCTGATAACAGTGACAACACGTTGTTGAAGGATAGTAGCAACATTTCATTTGCCACTGTCATTCCAAAGTGAAAATCTTGTCTTCATATCCGTTCTCTAATGTTATAAAGTAGTATGATGCTTCACAAATCTACAGGGTGGTTATGAAAATAAAACTAATGACTGTATTGTACTTATGTGCAGTAGTGATGTGTAAGATTTAAATGAACATTTTACATTGTATTTGTTTTGAAGCACATATCCACTTCATCACCTCAACTCAGCTGAAAAACGATAATTCTTTATCTTTGGGTAACTCAGTTCCTTTAAGATATGTGACTATGTCCCTCAGATACTTCCACTAATGTAAATGGCTCCCAGTAGAAGAAAATTCACTGAAATTGCTTGTCTTCCCACTTAAATATCTTTCCTGTGATTGGGACAAGCTCTGCTGATCTAAACTGAATACCCTTGCTTTTCTCTCTGCTTTCCCAGTTATCACCCTGTGCTGCATCTTCAAGTGCCGGATTCCCCGAACAAAGAAGGAGATAGAGGCGCGATACGCTCAACGGCAAGCAGCCAAAACGTACGCAGACAAACTGGAGACAGTGCCACCACTCAATGAGCTCACCGAGATCCCCGGAGGTACGTCTTGTGCTCACACCTACATACCAAAACCGTCTTCTCTTTTGGGGTTGCTTTTTGTATGCATGAATGCAAAGAGTTCTGTCTTCCCTTAGTATAAATCACAGTCACAATCATAAAGATTTTGCTTGTGGGACCAATTAATTTAACTCTTACCTTTTGCATGCGCTATACTGAACTTGCAAAATTTGTGGCAGCAGGCATGGTCATTTAGATTTTAAAAAGTGATTTTTTTTCCATTGACACAAATCAGGATCACTCTTTTGAAGCTCGTGTTTAAAATTTCCTGACCATCTGATTCATGTTAAGCATCAGTTTCTGGGGGGATGTCAATGCGAAGAAAAATAGTTGTTAAAGTTTCACATTACTCATAAGTGCCTTCCCCGATGAGATGACCAAGAGTATTTCTGTGATCAGCCTCCCCTCCTCTCACTCACCTTTCCTGATTCTGTACCCTAGGCTCTACCGAAAGTCTCCCAACTCTCTCTGGCCATGTCCAGTCCAGACCTCTCAACTCTCTTCCTGTGGTGAAAGAAGAAGATGAAATGGCCCTGCAAGGAAATTAGGGGGACTGCCTTCCTGTCTCTCTGTCTCTTTGGCTTCTCTTTTCTGTGGCTTCGAGCAAGATCCAGCAGGCTTTGGACTCACTGCTTCTCAGTTCCCTTTCTGCATTTCACCTCTGTTTTCTCAATTCCTTTCCACCAAGATCTTACTATTTTTTTCTTTCCTGTTTCCTATGGCTCCAAAAGCCTTGTGGTCTGTAGATTCATAGCACCCTGGGTTTTCACTATCTCAGTGATGCTATAGCCATGAAACTGGGGAAAGAGGCATATAACATAACTGGTAGAGTTAAACACCAGTAAAACACAGAAATATATATATATACATTTCTTAATTATAGCTCAATACTTCAGTAGTGTTTAGCCTCCTAACTATATCTATACTATAAACTGAGGGTGGCCAGATTGTTCTCCATATATAAACACAACTGGCAAGAATAAGTCTTTGTCCATACTGTTATATTGTGTTAACCTACGAAGCAGAATGAAGGTGTTGAAATGGCCTACTAAAAATAGTCACTTGAATAGCTCATGATAATAATTTTCATATACATATAGCAGTCAGTGGAGCTGTTAAAATTACTTTACCCCCATCTGATCTTTTGGACAGGTTAAAGGTTAATCTGTCAAAGTCATAAGATAGCTATAGATAGCAGAAAGTCAAATTAACCCGTTTACTACTGTGTCCTCTTCCTGCCTAGCCATTACATCTGGAAAGCCTATAAAATAAGAATTAAAATATCCCAAAGATGTAGAAAAAGTAATTGGCAAGGAGGATGGTAGTTCTGCCCCGGAAAGCTAATGCATTTTGAACCTCTCTAGGGATCTTTCATATCCCACCAACTTGCTCACAGACTGCCTCCAAAAACTGTCTATTTTGGTGTGAATTTCAACCATAAAGCCTACCTAAACTTCGACTCCATGAAATATGTGGGTTGTGTAGGTGACTCTCTTTGAAGTTGCAGCGACCTTAAATTATGGGTCCAAGAAGCTCTAGGGAAGGATCCAGTGGATAACAGGTTGCTGAATGACTACTGGTGTGGACTAATAGCTTGTGAATCTGGAGCTACCTTGTTCTTCATGAAGGAGAAGTAAATCTTAGAACAAGAGTCTGCCTAAGCCACCCTAAAGGAACTGATACCATCAATACCATGTGGGATTCATCTATCCACAAGCACTCTGTTCACATAGATAGAGATATCTGGATCAGAGCTAGTTCTCTAGACCACTTTTATCTACAATGAAAAGCAAAAAATGTTCTCAAGGATGTGCCTAATTTCATGGTAAGGGGGGCGTGCCAAACTAGAATAGGCAAATTGTAACTTAAAAGTGCTTGTTTGTCCTCAGTGACCTCTAAATGTTAGATGAAAAAGCTTTGTGTGATTGAATTCACTTGTTTAGCTTCCTTCTCAGATTAGTCTGAAGGATGTCCCCAGAAGGGTTTCACTTCATAAATCAGGCATTTGCCATGGGAAATAAACAAACTTTGGAGGTTCTTCACTGTGCTATTGTTTGCAGCTCTACAGACTGTAATGTTCTGCCAGGTAACTCTGCTGGCATTTAACAATCCACCTTGGCTTACATTTTAATGAAATATAATTATGTATGCCTGTTGACTATTTATATATTTACACTGTAACAAACTCTGGTAGTTGTGGTCAAGTCTGGAGAGATAACATGAACAATTTAAATTACTGAATGGCTATTACATACTTTAAAGGTTTCTGAGTCAAATACTACTGATGATGAATGCATTATAATGGCTAAATACTTTTATTTATTGGCATTTTTTGATTCTAGCCCTCATTTATGCTGATGGAATATTCTAAATGCCTAATGGCTCGCCACACACTTTTTGGAGTGCCATATAGAGCAACACCTTCTCTGAACACAAATAAAATGGATTTTAGGGTTCCGAGTATAAAATATTATGTACATTTTCCTTCTTTCCCTTCTGTGTCCCATTTTGAGTGATAAATACAGACAAAACTTGGCCCTTGCTCTGAATGGAAAGGTGACATTTGGGTCCATGGTCTGGGAGATTTTAGTCCACGTGGTCCCTGCTGCTTTCCTCTAGGAAGTAAATATCATCTCTGTCTATTTATTTATTTTTCTCCTCTTCTCGTGTGAGATGTCAGGATTTCCCCTGCAATTGTAAGGAAGCATTTCCATTATGCCCCATTCTATTTGTACATTCAAAGGAATTTCCAGTTTCCAAGACTGAAGGATGATATTTCATATTACTGTGGGAATATTTTTGGTTTGATTCTTCCATATAATACACTATTGCAATCTGAAAATGATAGTACAGCAATTGATAGCAGCAGGAGTTACAGATCTGCTAAAGCCAATTAGATGACAGAGGTTCCAGGTGAGGGTTGAAACCTCTCACTGATGGATCACACCAAATTACTGCCTGATCCAAGTAACTGCCATGTTCCATGTTAGCCTGAACAAGCATAAAGTAACTTGATTTAGCCCAGGTGTCAATTGAGGAATGCTAAACAACCCATCCTCCTCCATTACCTGGAGGCACTCACAGGTTCTTGCAACATCTTGGCGGATATTAACTACTCAACAGTGGTAGCACGGTTATCTGTACACCTATCTCACTTCTGCAATGGGGATTTTCAGTGAAGGAGGTTGTGGGAGACTTAGCACATTTTCCCAGGCTTTTGCACAACTTTATGCCCTGCTGGTCTTGAGCAAAGAAAAAACTTTCCATAAGAAATATATGGAATCTGATCTGTTTTTGAGTGTATATTGCAGCTTGAATTGAGAGAACAGGTCATCCAGCTTTTAGCCCAGAAACTCTCCTGAGAAGAGTACCCACTTTTATTAAAAATAAACGAACAAACAAACAAAAGGATAAAGTATATTTTTTATGTTTCAAAATCCTCATTCAAAATAATTGAAGTCTACAGAGCCAGAATTCTTTGACGAAAGGCCAAGAAGGTTTAAATAGAGAAATTATAACATCCTATATCCATTATATATATCTTATGTGTTAAAACATAATAAAACAGAACCAAATATGCACTAGGGTTGAAGACTAGAGACATATGGCATATTACCATCAATTGCCTATACTGCCATTAATTATGGTAGCAGGATCTAGATTTGGGGCAGTACATAAGCAAAGCTTATACTATAGCTCAGCGTGGGGCGAATCATCTTCTACTTGTCTGTGAGCGGAGATTCCCAGCAAAAACAGAATTACATGAGAAATGTTTCTATTCCTTCTCCTGGAAGACAGCTCCATGCTGATTGTCATTTGGGGGAAATGCTTATGGACTGTGCTCATAATCTGCATGAGCCAGGTCTTAACAAGAGACACCATATCCTCCACAGAACAATCTAGTTCCCGAAATTACTGTTTCTGCTTTATCTCATTGGTCTGTCTTCTCAAAACAAAGGTATGCAAAACTGCTGATCAGTGAGCAAAAGTGCTGTGTAAACAAATTCTCAGCTTTTCCTTCATCCAAATTTGCATGCAAGGAGCAGTTTTATCCCTGGTTAATTTCATCACATACTAACTGCCTTCCTCTGTTCTCTGTTTTTGTTTTGTTTTATTTTTCATCTCACATACAGCTCAGGTGGCAGAAGAAAAAAAAGAAGAAGTTCCCACTGTATCTGGAAAAGTAGACAAGGCACAGGGCAAGAAAGATGCCTCCAAAGACTCCAAGAAGAAGGAAAGCGAAAAGGACCAGAAAGAAGGATCCAAGAAAGAAGGGAAGGATGAGGCCAAGAAGAAAGAAGGAGAAAAGGGCACTGGTGACAAGAAACAAGGCGGTGGAAAGAAAGGCGAAAAAGAAGCGGAAACAGCAAAGTCAGGAGGAAGCACCAAAACTAATGGCAAAGCTGGTGGGAATGGCAAAGCTGGTGGGAATGCCAAAGCTGCAGCAAAGAAGAAGTGACCCTACTAAAAGGCAGTGCTCAAGGACTTCACCAGGCTTTTGATGGGCAATGGTCCCATCAAATTGCTGTGGGTAAAGCAGAGGGAGCAGACAGGACATGCTCCTTCCATATATTCAGGCTGCTGAGTGCCACTGGATGTACAGATTTATCACCTTTTAAAGACCGTATCACTGTTTTTTGGTTTTTCTTTTCTCCTTTCCCTCCAAGGAAAACCTAGCTATGTAGTGCCGTGTGAATAAAATTTACTGTACATTATAACAATAACTGGAAGCAAACTGAAACCTGGAGCGACAACAAGGATTTTTAATAAATATCGTATTGCACAGAGTCAAAGATCTAAGCTAATGAGAGGACATGGTTCATTTCCAATATGTTCTTTTTAAGGACTTCATGGTTTTTGATAAGCACTAATTACCACTCACCTCCTCCTATTTTCACATGGATTTGTGTAATTTCTGTGTGCTAGAGCCCAGTAAATGCAGAACCCAGAACATTTCAAAATCATAAGTTATAAAGTTTCTGAGAGATGGCTTGGGTACATGGGAGACACATTTTTTTCCTCTTCTGCCTCTTTCACTGAATTGCTAAAAGAAAATCTTCCCTTCATCAAAGACATGTGAATTTCCCAGAAGACTCTTCCACCTTTTCTCCTTTCTAATGAAAGACATCCAAACCAGGCTGTAGGAGGAGATGCAGCATATTGCATCTGTGCTGCTGCAGTATTTTCTGTGCTCACTTCATCATCACTCCAGTGAAGTCCACAGATGAAGAGAGCCCATGGGGAGGAAGGGGACGTGAAGATGCTCTGCATGTTCCAGCGGAAACTCAGTGTTTCAGGGTAGCCAAGCCGAGTGCCTTCATGCCCTCTGATGAGCTCTTCCTCAGCAAAACAAGGACTTTTGTCATTCTTCAGCATTACTCCTCTTCCTCTCACCCTCTAGACCCTTATTGAGAGTACTTTATCATGAATAGCTTTTCTGCTACCGTGGTTTGTAATACCTTGTCAGTTTATGCCTGGAGATCAATAGGCATCAGGTATTTGGGTTGGCAATTGCAAAACATGCAAGCTAAGTGGAAATAATTGGCAAGCTGTCATAATGACTGCTATTACCATCAGGTTTTCCGTCTCTGAGCACACACACTGGCACAGCTTTGTTCACACTGTGAAGCCAAGATGAAGTTATATCAAGTACAGAAGCTCACCCCACGAATCATATTGATGTTAACCCAAGTGTGTTCTCTCTCTGGGGTTTCAACACATGATCTATCACTGGCAAAGACACGTCTTATTCTACCCTCATTTATTTTCCCTTTTTTTCCTCTCCTACCTATCCCATCCTGATAGAAAATGAATCCACAAAACAGAAAAAGTTTTCTGCTCTGTTAATAAGGTCAGTCAGTTCATGGAGGTAGCAAAACGCACCAGAGCGGGTGAAGGCACCTGCGGAGCAAGGATGGGAGAGACATTGACAACTCACAGAAATATTTACCAAGAGTCAGTGGTGGCAGTTCACTGCCTCCAAGGTTAATTTGTCCTGCTATAGGAGTTCGGATGAATCAGGGTTGCTGCTTGGTGAGAAATTCTGCCTGTATGTGCTGAAGAGTGATTTGAGCCTTAAACCTCCATCAGCTAAAGTGATACTCAAAATACATGTGCGCATGGACATTATAAACACCTATATCACAGCCTTGCAGCGAATTTTTCAATGGATGAAAGTGAGTTAGATTAATGGAGATTAAAATCTCTGGGGAGGCGTGTAAGACCTGGTTTCAGGTGCAGAGAGAGCATCATAGTTTCTGCAATTGCTCCTTATGTTCCTCAGATTGGGAGAGGGCATCTCATCTCCTTTTCAACATACAGACCTTGGAAAACAGAGAACTTTTAACCTCACAAGAACAAGAGAAACCAAATAATTTAACTAGAGTCACACCATATATTAGTATCAGAACAAGGACTTCAACCCAAACCTGATGAAGCCCAGAGCATCCCCCTGTGAGCAATGCTTTCGGACTTTGTCTTCATCACCCTGTGCCTCATCTGACACAAGCACTCAGATCCTTGATGTCCCACCTCCTTACTCTACACTTCAGCTCCTTGCTCTCACATGTTGCTCTCATTGCATTTAATAAAAAGGGAACTCTGGCAAGGAGGAACACCCACAGAAGAGTGATGTAAAAGCCTTGGAGCAAACTCGACAAGGTGTCAGTGTACATGAATCTTCACTGTAGGGAGCTGCAGAGACTCCTAGTGCCAGAGCTGATCAAAACACATTGGTTCTGATATTAAAAAATATACCAGCTCAGACATTATATTTCAGTCACACGCTTTTTTTTTCTGCTCACTCCCTGTTTAATTTATTATTTTACAAGGCACTGAAAAGAAAAAGAAATAATAATAATAATAATAATAATAATAATAATAAATGTTTTCTGATCAGGCCATACTCTTTCCTGCTCCCTTGGAAGTGCACAAGCTTGCATGAGCTTGCTGTGCAGCAGACCATGTATTCTCAGCATTTGACTGAATGCTAATGTCTTATAAAATCCACTTCCTGAGTGAAACATCTGGATCCTGAGTGAGATCCAGCTGTGAAGTGGTCAGAAAAGACTGTTTCTGGGTCCTGGCATTGGAAGGAGCATGTCATATTGCATGCAGTTAGGTGCTTTCTGATATGTTACTTATCATCTGCAGAAAGTAGATTCTGACTCTTATTCCCTATTTGGTACCTATTTGGTAGGATGGAAGAGGAGCAGATATGCACATGGTCTGAAAGCTTCAGTGATAAAAATCTCTCCCTTCCCTTCTTCATTAAGCTCATTATCACAGAGTAAGACAGCTTTTTCCTTAACCTCTTTCCCAAAGACTCAGCCAAAACAAAACAAAACAAAACAAAACAAAATAAATACTGCATCTGGGACTTCTGGAGCCTTTGCAATAAATCTGAATCAATTTCTGCAGGACCAGATAAAACATACTTTCATAAGTCCTACATATTTTGCCACATCAATTTGCATTCTTAGTCATCAAAACAAATGTAGTGTTATTTTGAAAGAAATGTTTCTCATTTGATAAGGACCAAACTAGAGTCACCTAAGAGGTGTAAATGAACTTGTGTCTTACTCAATGAAGTGACTGGGGTGTGGAGGTAATGATGGGAGTACATTATTGGGGGCTTTTGGAAAAACATCCTAGCTATCCTAGCTTGTTGCAATACATCTTACTGAATTGGCCATGAAGAGAACTAAATTTATAGGCATGACTCTAAAACCACTGTGCAGATTTCCCTATATTTCTACCATATTACAGTTGGATTATTACAGTGATCAGATGGAAGCTGAATGCCAGGTTCCACTGGATGTAAAATCGTATTTCTACAGTGTTACACACTGACCAGCAGCAGCTCAGGAGCTGTTCCTTGCACCTCAAGATGGAGAAATTGCACTGGGAAAAAGTGCATGCACACCTGAAGCTTTGCAAAAAGAATCAGTAATGTCGCAAATTGTTCAGATGTGCTGAATTCTCTGCAAACCTAAGCGGAACAGCAAATATTGCATCTCAGAAGTGGGATTTAGGACCCAAACCTGGGGCATCTGACATATCTTTTCCTTCATTAGACGGGCTTGGCCATGTGTATGTGGGAAGGGTGATTGGAAGAATTAAAAGTTAGATGTTACAGAGTCAGGATGATCTGTCCAGAACAGACTGTTCTATTCCATGATTTTCCACTAGAGGGGACCCTGTTCTTCCTCTGTAATATCTGAAACTTGCTCTAAAGATAGGCCTTACTGAGAGATTTTGTCTCATTCATGACATTAAATGAAGCCTAACTTCGGTTATATTTATTTCTTAGGTCTAAAGGAGACTCTGGTGGTATCAGCTGACCCCTTGAGCCATCACCCTTCTCATATACTAGACTTCCATTGGTTAATAGGGGTAAAAGTGAAGTTGGCATTACCTTAATATCCCAAGAGCATCACTGATGCAAAAGCCATCAGAAAAAATAATAATTGGCTTTGGTGGATAAAGCTTAACTTGGCAGAATTAGGTGTCTCCAAGGGGTTGCTGTTGAAGATCATGAATTTGGAAGACCAGGCTGATAGGAAGGGCTGGAGATATTTGGTTTGCTTTAGTTTCATTTCTGGTTCCTATGAATCCCAGAACAAGCTGCAGGCAGGTTTATTACCCTCCTTTTTCCACAATGGATTTGCTTTTAATATTAATAAAAAGCAGCAAAAAAAAAAAAAAATGAGGATAGGTTCAGAATTGATCTGACGAGAGATATTTCATACAAGGTTTATCTGTTGATAAAAATGTTGTGATGCTTTTTCACCATTAAATTCCATCTTTCTTTGAAGGATGAGACTCTGTGGAGTAAATAGAGCAACACTGGAGACTTTTTTGAGCAAAAAGATGGACTTTTTTTTTAATTTGCTTGTACTACACACTGGCACGCTGGACAAGAACTGTTTTTTATCATCATCATCATTATTATTATTATTATTATTAATTGCTTCCATAATCCTCATCTGATATTAACAATGTCTTGACCCTGTCTTCAGAAAGTAACCTCATGAGTTCCAGCTCCTTTTGACATGAAACAATGGAAATAATTGAATCATATATGTTATTTTGATCATCTGATGAGACCCTTGGAGGGCAAATATCCCCCTTCCCAACAGGGTCCATTTGTAGTCCCAAACCTGAGGTGGACCATAGTAAAGCAGAGATGTGCAAATCAGGGATTTGGCCTTCCAGTGGCCAAAAAGGAAAATGGAACAACCCCCGCCTTTTCTTTTTTCAGGGACCAGAGATGGATCTCTTCACCATCATAGGTCATTTTGATGTTATTGACTTGGCTGACTGGTGTCAAAGTGTCCTACCCACCTGAGCTATAACACCACCAGCACCAAGGTATGTCAAAGATGCATCAGACAACTGTGAGATAACTCTGACCCTCTCCTGCTTCTAGTTTCATGTGACATTTCACATGATACTGCCGATATTTTTGCACATAGAACTGGGAGATTCTAATCTTTTCTGGTGAAACAGAATGCTGCTTTTTCATTTGTAGAGTCTCTGATGCTCTGAGTCTGGACTCCTGCGGACTGAGAAGTGTCACACAGGGTAACTGGGGCACAAAAGGCAATCTGCTTAATGTCACAAGCAAAGTCTGAGACAATGGATGGGACCTGAGCACTCATCTTGTGAAAGAGTTCTTTGTGCACTTTTCCTTCTTAAGATGCTCCAGGGTTTTAATCTATAATAATAGTGGTGAAGTCTCCCTGAACTTCTCTATCTTCTCTTACCATAAAACTGCCTGTTAAAAACATCTTATTTCCAGGGAGGTCATAGTATACAATAGAAATCTTCCCATTGAAGACATAATAGGAATGCATATTCATTTAAAATCTGCTGTTGAGAAACTGAAGAGGTGATAGAGTGTCCTGGAGGAATGCTTTGCTCTAAGGAAAATGAGGGGGAAAACAAAGACAGAAAGAGATTTTTGTAATTTGCTTTTACTTAGGCTTGTGCTTACTGCTCTCTGGAGTCTGGTTTTGGGGAAGAGAAAGTCTTCTTTCACCTGGAGATGGGGAGAGCCCTCTAGAAAGGCATCATTATATGTCTAGTCTGATTTTATTGTCTTTGATGCTATTTCTACCAATGGAAGACCAACCCCTTGCACTTGGCAGTCTCTCTGTGGTTAACCCTAGGAGATCGATACAGCCTGTTCCTCACTATTCTGAGGGATGGATTCAAAATAAAACCTCTGCAAGCTGAAAGCCATCCCCGTGTTTTGTATTTTGCACCGAAGCTCTGTGTCCTGCTCCTTGCCCCTCAGAAGAGCTCAGCTGCGGATCCTGGGCAAATCTTTTTTCTCCACTCAAGAGATAGGAAGTAGCTTAGTAGGGCCTTTTTCCATAGGCAGTGCATTCAGAATACCAGTTTAATTAGTTTATTTTACAGACCATCAAATATCCCCTGGCTCCATGCTATCGCACAGTGGTGTATCTTACTGATGCCGATGGGGATTATGATTTTTTTTTAAATTCATTTTAAACATCCCTGGAGACTTTATTAAGACTTCCTGCTAGAGGACAGGGAGTCTAATACAGAGGGAAAGAAACAGGAACTTAGATTTTTCACTGAAACAGGGCTTGACTTTATAAGTGAAACACACTCGCACTCCTCCCCCACCCTGTCCCCATCCCATTTGCCCCCTCCACAGCCCATAAAACAGACCCTGGGATCAATGCCCCATGTGTATAGAAATAAAGGCTAATCATTTAATTTCTGTAGCTTTCTGTCCAATGAGTCACCAAGCTGGGGGAAGCACAGAACGGCTGTGTAGGATGCAGGTCCCATCCTGGCTGGAATGTGCCATCCAGGCTAGTCTTTGGGGACAGCAGGCCCATGGATTGAGAGGGAGAATTCACTGAGGGTCACTTGTGTTGTGCATTTCTGGTTATTAATGAAAAGGTTTAACATACATTTCCCCTTTTCTTTCCCTCTCTTAGCCAGAAGCATGGAGAGCTGGGCTAAGCTGACCCACTGAGTGGTAGCGTTTGGCTGAGGCTAAATATCAATGAGCCGTTGTGCATGGCAGTGCCATTCAGAAAGCTCTGTCCTTGGAGATCACATACCATCAGACAGCTTGAGGAGATCCAATCCTTGAGGCCCAGGGAATGCTCCAGTGTGCACTCCAGTGTGCGCTCCATGGGACCATCTTTGACCTTTGCACAAAATGGGCAATGCTTTGAATGCCCCAGTTGTTTTCTTTTTTTGTATTTTTTTCCTCAAAAAATCCTCTTTTGGGTATATTTGGAAATATAACGCATTTCCTGTTGTGACTCTGCAGATATAAGATTGAGGGAAAAAAATCATAAAAAAAATATATCTTTTGGTGCTGTCTCTGCAAGTGGCACCCAGAGATTTTGGCGTAAACACCAAGAACCTCACAGCCTTGTCACCCATAGCAGACCTGGATCCTAAGCATGATTCACTCCTGTCTCCAAATGCACAATCTGATGTCTCTCTGAAGTCCCATATTCCCTGAGCAGGATCAGCTTGTGGTGACTTTCTCTACTGGGCTGTCATCCTAGAAATTCTGGAGGAAATGCTAGAGCTTCCCAAAGGGGATTTAGCATGGGAAAGTATAGGACCTTGGTTTCATGGGAGTTGGCAGCTGGTGAGCAGTTGAGGAGCATGAGACTGTCCCTGGTTTTCTGATGGAAGGTGCGAGATGAGAGTGAGTAGTAGAGCTTAGGGATCCTGTTTTGGTCAGGTTTAGGTGTAATGTGGTAGAGAAGGGGAAATAAGCAGGTTTGGGGATTTGACTAAACAAACACTTGCCCTTTCTTCATGTCATTGAGGATCCCACCTCTGAGTCTTGCTTATTATCCCAATTGTCTTATTGTGTCTCCTTTGTAAGGACACAGTGGAGACGACACAACAGAGGCTGTCTGGGAGTTGGGTAAAGCAGAATCTCATGCAGAGCTGGGCAGCAGTAGAGAAAGAACAAGAAACTCAGAACTAGAGGAGACCAAGCTGCAGCTTAATCTTCAGAAGCAACAGCATGCACTAGAACAGTAAAGTGTTATGCACTTAAGTCAAGTGTTCCAAGAAAGGAGACACTAGGCAGTTGGAAATATCTGCAAAAAAACATCTAGGGTAGAAGCATGTGCATTTGACCTGGGCCAAAACTGTGCTAGAGTTTGGGCTAACAATTTAACAATACAGATTGTATATCAGAGTAATGCTTGGTCCATGTCTTGCCATACCATGTCTTGGTATCCTACAGTGAATGCTGACAGTCCCAGTGAATGTTGGTGGAAATTACAGATGATGGAAGGCTCCACACAGCCTTTTATTGGTCCATTAGATATGGTGTTTCCTGGGTCTTTGGGGCAAAGCCTTTGATTTTTGTCCAACAGCCTGCACAGACACACCATTTCCCACAAAGCAGCATGCCATGAGCCTTACTGCCTCAGGTCTATTAAGGTTTCCCATTGCTTGTTAGAGATGTTTCACTGCTCTTCTTTCTAGAGACATGAAGCAGTGGGATAAGTTACAACCTGTTTCTGAGGAAACAATCTAGGTTACATAATTCAGACAAAAAAAAAAAAAAAGAGGTAAATTTGCCAAGAAGTATAACCAGAAATCTCTAAATGGAGGACTTTGGATTGTTGACACTTCACAGTTAATGCTTTTGTGGGTTTTATATACTTTTCAGGGTAAATATAGCTAAATGGGGCTGTCCATCAAAGGATAGTAACGCAGGATTTTCCATGCTCTTACATATTTCATGCTCTTACATAATTCTGGCAAATATGAAACCTAGGTGTTAATTAAAGATGAAACATTAGCTCGAGGACTGAGTAGAAGCCAAGGCTAGATGTGATGAGACCATGCTGGAACAAAAGTCAGCTTTTCAATACCTGACTTAACAGAATTTACTGTCATTTGAGAAAGCTGACCCGATCATTTAGCTGGTGTATGAGAGCTCTTTTGTTTATCAAAGACAACAGGTTCAACCCAAAATAGCTAGATGGGACTTTCAAAAGATGAATCTCAGATTTTCTTCAAGAAGCCACTGGCCCCTGATCCCTGCAAAAGTCTTTGTGTGACCTCAGTGTCCGATAGGAAGTTTTGACATACAACTGATGCCCTGTGTTCTCCACACAGTGAGTATTTTAAGAGATAAGGCTCTTTCAAGCCTTGGAGGGTCATATTCCTCATGGAAAATCTTCAAGCAGGGAGAAATTTCCTGACTGCAGGTGAAGGGGTATGTAAAGTGTCTGATCTGAACCTCTCAGACAGCAATCATTCTCCCTTGCAGACATGAAAAATTCAACTCAGTATGAGAACTGGCAAGAATAAGGGGCATACTACTTATGTAAGCTTCGACCTTTCTTCTGGGATTTAAACCCATAAAATAAACTGCAGATTTACTATAAGATTTAGGTCTAACGATTTATACATCTATTGACTTAGAAATTGAATGTGAAAGTTTGAAAAAATAATGCTTAAAAATATTGTTTTTATGTTCATTTCAGACTAACAAGTCTATTCTGTGAAGGTTGAATGGAGCTTTTACACTGCATACAAAAATGAAAGTCTGTGTAATTTGAAAAAAATACCCACCAGTGGAAAAAAAAAGACCTTCAAAACACTCTTCTAGCAAAACAGCCATATCACATCTGATCCAATAATATAGTTTAATTCTTTCAACAACTTCTTAGCTAGTTTGCCAAATCAGATTGTCCCTCTGGCCAAGAAAATCTGAAAATGCTGCCAAATCTTTTCAGACAAATTCCCCAAACTGCATATTTTATCCTGTTACGTACTGGAAAGAAGCAAACAGAAAAATGAGTCCATTTGATTCTATTTACTGAGCATAGATTCTATTTACTGAGCATATAAGCAACAGTTCAATCTTTAAGGACTTTCAGAGAAGGATTTAAGGGAAGCATTTCAGAGGTGAAGGAAGCTAACAGCTAAGAGGGATTAAAGAAAATCTGGAGAAAATTAAACTCTTATTTTACTTGGTTCTCCTACTTCAGCACCACTTAAGCTGAATTTTACAAACAAATTTCAACATTCACACGTTTGTGAATAGGAAAGGAGTGGCAGAACGCAGAACTTCTTTCTTGCAAAAGAGTGGAAAATGTGGAAAGTAATGGGCAAGGCTTTAATGAATTCTGCAACTCATAAAAGAAAACATTACTATGAGTATTTCGGAAGGCTGATATGTCATCTACTCTGTTTGGAACCAGTGATGAAGGCCTAAGTGGTCCAGCCAGAGCTGAGGAACTGAGGAGAAGCAGCAGAGGAATGGAAACAATAGACTACAGAGAAAGATGGGGGAAAGTGGTTCTTTTTTTTTTTCCAAAACCCTAAAATATCACTAAATAGAACAAAGGAACCTTTGTGAGTCAATGTTGAGCTACTGAAACCTCTTCGCTTTAGAAATTTAAGAACAAGTTAGACAGAAATCGTGACCAATTCAGGTGAAACTGATTCAGTAATGGGGCTGGAGGTTGGAACTGGACTAACTCTGAGAAGAAAGGTAGTTTTGGACAGTATGTGCTATGTTCAACCTACACGTTCTGCTTTCAAGGCCCCCTGAATGTCTTACTCCATGTACTTATTTCTATACTTGATCTTCCAGTATAAGGATATTAATATATAGAAAAGGCACCTGGTTTAAAATCCATTGGTTGCAATCCATTCAGTTTTCTTTTATGTGGAGATACATAACTTTTTATTTATGCAAATTTTCTGTCATTCTAAGTGGGTTTAGAAAGGTTTGAATCACTGCTAAAACAAGTCAATGCAATGGCTGGAGAGTTAGCACAAATCTTGGGATCATGGTCATATTCCACCACATAGACTTCATATCTGGCCTTAAATATTCATTTATCCTCTCTGCACTGTGTCCACCAACTCTGTAGAAGAAGAAGGAAGAGCTCTGCCCTGTTTCATGAGAGTATCCTCAGGGATGCAGGAAGGACCACGCTACAAGCTGCAAAGAGATCTGATGCCCACAAAGTTCTGCTGGTGACCACAGAAACCCTACAAAATCTAGTTAAAACTAAAGGGGCAGCAGCATGGATTCTGACATCTGACAGTTGGTTTGCATGGTGATTTCAGGAAGCTCCCAGAGCTGCAGGGAAAATTTACAGTGTAGACCCATTGCCTCTCCTTTTCTAAATATATCTTTCATCCTCTACCTTCCCAGAAGTCTGTTTGCCTTTTTAGCCATAAATATTGTGTTCTTGATGAATCATTTCCCTGCACCCTTAAACACCACATATTAGAGGCTGGTGTAGGGTGTTCATGTTGCCAAATATAAAAAGCAAATCATGAGTTAACTCTAAACCCCACCAGGCTGGCCTATAACCAGGAGATATCCTCAAATCAAGAGTGTGTAGGTACACTGTATTTATGTACCTACATTTTTACATCTTCTGTGATCTGCACTTCCCCTAACAAGAGTAAGAGGCTTCATTACCCTATCTCCTGTCCCTCTGTCATACAATGTCTGCTAGAAAAAATGACCTTTTCAGTCCACTGGATGCTTCCAGTTAAGTTCTGTTAGAATCACTGTTCCCTCCATACTTGTCCTTCACTAAACACAGTAGGTCCCTCATTCTTCTTCTTTGACCATGGTTTCTACTCAAGAGCAGTGTCATCCTTCAGATAAGTGTAGAATATCTGAGGATAAATCATGCTTCAAAACAGGCTTCTGGTCACTGCAGCAGCAAATGAGCTCCAGACATTGTTTCCAGAGAGTCCTGAAGCATTGTGCTTGTTTTCAGAGACGTATTTGGCAAAATAAGGAGAAACAAGATGAATCAAATGGCCAAGAAACCAAACATAAACTTAAAGAAATATTTGACCAACAGAACAAAACAGAAATTAACCCTTCTTTCAAACTGGTAATATCAAGGATTTCTTTATATCTAGACCAATGATTAGAGCCTCAAGAAACTTCTGCAGTGACAGAGTTCCATCATCCATACCATCAATTTTTATTGTCCTTGTCGCATGCCAATTAATATAATTTCAGAAAATGCCTGGACCACCTATTTTGATGTTCTGACAGGCACCTTATATGTATATATGCATGCAATATATGAGGGTACTCTGTCTTAAGTGAGCAAAAGATGTATGGATGCAGGCTGTGAGGCCATTTGGCCTCGGGACCAACAAAAGGCCCTGACCTGTTTTATTTGGGAATAGAGGCAGCCTTTAAGCTACATTCAGAGCCAGGTTCATATCATGGAATGGAAAACTCCACTGAACTCTCCTGGACTGGCTCATTCCCCACTTTGCTTTATGTGGTTCTGCAGACAAGGCCCATAGAGGTATTGACCATTTCTTTGGGCTGTGACAGATCCAGTATAAGTGGATCACTTACGGGCTCAGCATAATTTAGTGGTTCCCATTTTAGCTCTCTCCTACTATATGTAGAAGATTTTATTTTATTACTGTTAGGTTTTTGTCTCTCCAAATGAATCATTGATAGTGGACACCCACACAACACCGTGAAAAACACTTTATAAATGTCAGAGACGTTATATATGTCAGACACTAAATTCACTATCTTGGGAACAGATATTCTCCATTTAAGCACAGAACGGTATCAGGCAGAAGGAGAGTATTTTGCATAACCTTGAAATTTAAAGATAAAGCATAAAGTGGTGGTACTCAGTAGAGTTGAGCAGAGACTGAATAAATCTCTCAAGAACTTTGAGAGAGACACATTTTATTAAAACAGCACTGAAGAAACTTGCTGGTTGCATCAGAAAAACTTATAAGGTGCCATTTGTGGGTATGCTTGGTGAAGGTGTGTGATTCAAGGGTACAATGCTGACAAAAATGATGAAATACAGTATCACTTGTTAGAGAATTTAGCCTCAAGTGGAGACTGGCACCAAAGCAATTTAAAGGTGCTATCAATTCTTGTCTATCTGTACTGATTTTTATTTACAGCTCTCATATCTGCTTTTCATTCTCTTTGATCTCCTGTCTTTTGAAGGTAGATTTCTTTTGTTTCTTTATTTTTAGTTTAGTTTATATATATATATATGGATTTTATGAAAGATATCTTGACTCTTCTCACTTGGGAGGACACACACATATTTTTCAGATATGAGTTTTCAGCCCAAGTCACACTAAGGAGGGAAGTTAAATGGGAAGGATGAGAAGTGGGAAAGGTCCAAGTAGAGAGAAGAGAATCATTTGAATATGAAAGAAAGTAAAAGCTGCCATAATGGATCCAAACAGCAATCCATTTCTCCCAGGATCCTGCCTTTGACAGTGGGCATAAGTAAATACTTTTGGAAAGAACACATTGCATCAAATCTATGCAATACCTCCCTTTAATCCCATAGCCTCCATCAATTTTCATCTTAGGGACTTTCAGAGCTTGTTTCTCTCCCCTTCTTTTTCCAGTGCTACCTGGAACTCAAGGGCATTCAGCATCCACAGTGCTTTTTGATATGAAGTTATTTATACAGATTAACTGTCAAGAACTTTTTTCTTTGCCTTTTTTCTAAACTGTTTCTGTGGCCTTTATTTCTTGTCCTCTCTTTCTTGCAATGGAGGAATTAATATAAACGGAACCTTTTGCAAGGTTCTTTTTGAGCTTTCAGTTCTTTTCTTACCGATCTGAAGAGGCACTCACTCATCTTAGCCCTATTTTGCCACACGTCACAGCTGTAAACTTCTATTCATGCTGCAAGCAGCTATGCCAGTTGTGCTCATCATTCCCCAAGATGTTTGCTACCATGCCATCTGCCAGAGATTACCTGCTAGGATGCAAGTAAAAACACCTGAAATAGTTTAAATAGGCAGTCATTTGAAATTGTGGCTGAAGGGTACAATCACTCCAAATTTAGGGCTTCACAAGTAAGATAGTAATATTGCAGCCATGAAATCTACCAGCTCAAATGTGTTTAAACAATTTGAGCAGCTTAAATTTATACCTACAGGCTTCGCAGCTTCTCCTACAGCAAAGATGTAGTGCTGTATATGAGTGTATAGCTGAAAGGGACCCTGCAGTCCTGCCTAATTTAAAAGCAATGTGGTTATGAGTCCTTGCATGATCTACATCAAAGTCATCCTGACGAGTGATCTGACAGCACACAGACACAGTTTTAATGACTATAAAAGCACAGCTCAGGCTGACTTGATTGCTTTTTCCCCAAATGGATAGAGAAGCAATGGCACTCATAATATTCAGTGGACATGATGACAAGCTATTAGAAAGGTGCATAGGTGGGATCCCGGTAGTACCCGGCTGCCCATAGCCATGCTAAAACCAGTGCAGAGGGAGAAGGGTTATCCTCTTCAAGCTGATTACAGAGCACATAGGGCTTTTGATGTGAACTTTTAGTCTTGTTTAAGACTCAAAGACTCAATCCTGGCCCTGGGTAAATCAACTGAACCGTATTGAAGCACAGTTTTGCAAACGGGCGATTTCTGTTCTGGCTATTGCAGAACAGGCTCCCAGCTTCTAAAGTGAAAGAAAAGTGATGAAGTTTGCCTGGGCTGAAAGGGACTCTTTCTTATTTATCTATTTGTGCTGCCCTGGGGAAGAATATCTACATTCCATAACCATTTTAGCAGCTGATTTTTAGAGCTGTTTCTTTACCACTGCTTTACCACCACTTCTTTATGATATTCATCACTTCAATTCATCACCCTAAAGATGCTATCAGTTTTTGACAGCAATAAAATCTATCCAGTTACTAAAATGCCGGAACTGTAACATTATGAGTAAAAATATATTTCTCTTGGCAAAAAAGATAGCAATTTGACATGAGTATAATGGACCTTGAGAGCAAGAGAGGAAGGAGTATGATAAGTAAATAATCTAACTAGGTAAGGTCCTGTGGAATGAGAGTGGAGTACAAGGTAAGGCCTCTTTTAAGATCTAAATAGTACAAGTTTAGGAATACTTGTCTCCTTTAAGGATAATCTTAAAAGTAATCCTGACTAGATTCAAAAGAATATGATGGACCTCTGTGAAAAATTTGCTATAAAAGTAGGACTGCTGAAACCCATGGCCAAGTATCCAAGGGATTTCAAATAAGTCAGCCAAGATGCACTCTTTACTGAAGAGCATCAATGTGAATGAGAAGGGGAAGCTGAGGAAAAACAAGCTCCATCACCAAGGTGCCCCTTGCTTGTAATTCCCATGATCAATGGTGTGAAAGTCCAAAGAAGCCTCCCAGGAAGACTTACCTGCCTCTAAAAGCCTGACCAGCTGTTTAGGGAAAATGGTAGTTCTCCAGCACTAGAAAGGGCTCAGCAAAGGGAATTAGTAGATTTACAGATTTTCTATGTTTTTCTCTGGCTCTGCTTTGCTGAGGAAAGGAGATCACCTCAAGACACCTCAAAATTTGAATACTTCATAAACTTTAAACACCACAAAAAGAATGACAGTGTATGGTTGGGTCTGGGTTGGAGAACGAAGAATTTTAACAGAAGCCTTTGACCAGAGATACAGGGAAAAATAAAAAGCTTTTTCTTTTTTTGATTTTAGTGAAATACCTTTTTTTTTTTTTTATCCAACCTTTAAACATTAAGCGGTCCAGCTGTGTGCTTTAGTGTCACCATTTTCCTGCAACCTTAACAAAAGGAAAATAGCCATGAATATCATTGATCTCTGGGTACAGATGCATTTCCCCATCCTTCATTCCATGTCCAAGAGTCTTCACAGGCCAGAACAAAACAACCTTCGCATAAAAGTGTAGCCATTCATCAGAAAATCAGCTTGATAGAAATGGTGAAGTTCTACATTCTCTCTCACTCTCTGGTTTCACTCAATGGCTTCCAGATTGTATCCATTTGGTTTATAAAATGAAACGTCCCCCTCCTACCCCCTAATTACCAGGAACACAAATTCAGTTTTGGATGAAAACCTTTTGTGTGTGCCTCTTATGTCCTCCCCAAAAGATCTGCCACTGGAATATGGCCAACCATTTTGCTGATGATGCATGAGCTGGAACTGAATTGAGATGATTTTTCCATTAACAGCTTTGGCTCTGTAGAGCCAACAGGAGTAAAATATTAGTTTTGCTTGCTAAAGAATCCACTCTGACTCAAAAACGCAACAAAACAGATCTTTGGGGAAAGGGGCTTGTGTTCCTAGAGAATCACTTTCCTAACTATAACCATACCAGTTTTCAAAGCTATATGCAAAAATTTTATGTATCATATTACAAATAGTCCAGAATCTAAAAGTTCAATCCTCCAGAAGGCCTTGAAAGACTTGGAACAAGCAATTGAGTATTCTGTCAACAAGACATGCTTTTTTTCTTACATAAAATGTTATTCTTGACTAAAATACAGATTAAAGAAAAAATAAAAACAATGGGGTTTGGGGCATTTTAAGGAGTTTTAAGGAGTCCTTGACTTCATTAGAAAAGTAGTGTGACAGAAGCTTTTCTCTTCACTGAGAGACAAAGTGCATTTTGAGTGCATGCTAACCAGAGAGGTTACAAGTTTGTCTAGTAGAGACAAAGGGACACCAAAGGTTTGGAAACCTCAAGGTAGTCCAGAAGGAATGAGTACATTTGTAGTTATTGTCATATCACATTGCACAAAAATATTGCTACATTGGGTGGTGTTTAATAGAGAGGTTACTAGCGCCTCTTTTGGTGTGTTTCTGCCAGGTTTAAGAGGAGTCCCCAGATCAGAAAAAGGCTGAGGTTCTGAATGATCACTATAGACAATATAGTGTAGGACATTCATGTAACCTAAATTCCCTATGTCCTCCTCCTTCATAATCAGGAAAAGAAAAAAAAATAGTCCAGAGTATGCAGCAATGTACAGAGAGCTTGGAAGAGGAACACTCTTGGTGGGCCCCATGAGACTTCATGAAACTTCAGATTGATTCTGCTGTCCTTTGCACAGATATGTTATTCCAAAAAAAAAAAAAAAAAAAGTCAAAGTACAGGCGCACTCAGAACGATGTTCATTCACTGGGTTGAAATAAGCTGTCATATTTTCAGTCCCACTGAAATTCAGGCTTTGACCCCAGGAAAAGTCTGTGCTTCCCAAAAGACATTACTATGGTCCTGAAAGAGTCTACAGTGCTTAAAAAGAGGACATGTGACAAGGTTGTTTTCTAGAGTAGACTCACATTTAGGTTTCACTGGCAATGTAAACATGCTCAGTACAACATTTTTGTATTGTCAACTAGCTGACTTGACTAAAGAACATATTATCTACAGTGTTATGCCTTTGTAAGTGAGGGCATTTTCCATACATCACTATGTAGCTAAATCATTTAACATAATCAATCTTCTGGCAATTCTGGTTCATCACCCCTTCTATCCAGGAAAGGACACATAGGGAAAAGAAAAGGTGCAGAGAAGAGTAGCAAAGACTATCAAATGTCCACTTCAGATGAGACACTACTCACTCTTCAGTTTGGTAAGTCAGAAAAAGGCCTGTGCATTCATCAAAGATAATGAGGTTGGAATAAATGAATAGGAACCTCTACCACTGCATGAAGCACCCAGTGAATCTGTGAAGTAGACCTTCAAAAAACAAATGAGAGGAAGTCTTCTTCTGCCAAGTCTATATGCTGTAATTCATGCTTGCAGGAAGCTGTGGAGTCCAAATATACAGAAAGACTTATAAAATAGCTAGTCAAAATCAGAGAGGACCTGTCTCAATGGATTACACAGACACAGGGATCTGGATTCAGCTTCCAGCCCAGGAAACTGTTGAACCATGGAAAGACAGATCCTGAGAATTTATTCCAGATACACTCTCTATGCTCCCTCTTTTTTTCTACTCTTTCCCTATGCATTACCTTTTAGAACAAAATAGCAGGATAGATAGATCTTTGGCCCACTTAAGCAGAGCAATTCTTACATGTACAAGGCTGTCTGGCAAGTCAATAGGACATATGGACAAAGACTCCCTCTTATAATCAACAACTCTGTTCTTGCTACCTTTGAGCTGTAGACACCAGCCATAAAATAGCTGCTTGTCTGCCAGCCAAAAGGTGATAGTCTAATTAACTGCAAACTGTTTGGATCTGATAAGTAGGAGAAGTTTTTAAATAATAAAATATCCACTTATTCTCTTCCAACCTGGAAGACATGCAGAACAATTAGAGTAGTCATGTCTTTTGCCCTAATTAGTTGGGTCTGCATGTACAATGTCAAAATCTTGCTGCTTTGATGCCTACTATTCCCATTTCAGCTGAAATTATTATGAGGAGGATCTTCCTCAAGGTACTGCTTCATTTTCTTTTCCATTTGGGACATAAGGAACCTAATGAACATAAGGAACATAATGGAATATTTAAGGCAACGTAACAGGGCTCTTTGAGTATGCAGTCATCTCTTTAGGAGTTTGCTAAGGTAAACTGGAAGAGTTTGTCAAAGGTTATGTTGAGATTGACTGATCTTAACTCACATCTCACAAGAGCATTGAATTCATCTGGACATGGAGCACCAAGAAATGTTCCATATCTTTTTTTGTGAAGTAAATTAAGGTTGGAAGGATTAATTAACCCTCTTAGATTTATTCAGTTTGAAGTGCTGTACTTTAAATTATAGCAAAAAATGAAAAAGCCTTGTTATGTATTTCAGCTTGATAACATTGTTGGTATGCAGTATGCATTCTAAAGTTTGTTATAACTCTCTTTTGAATAGTATTTTTGCATCCTACCTCTGGGAGATTGTTTCTCTGTTCAGAAGTCCATCCTATTAACCAGATTGCAAGAAGTGGCTGGGTCCATCAATTCAGAGATCCTTCCTCTTCTCCTGGGCATTCCATCCCAACAGGTGCCAGAAGCTTTTTGGTAACTGCTGGTAGGGAGATTAGCTCTCTTTCCTGTTGGAATAGGGCAGCTTGAATTTCCTTGCACTGATGCACTCTAAGAACTTGTCCATGAACGATACTCATGAAAGAACTGGTCAAACATAACACATTCCTATGGTGCAGCAGGATCTGTGTTGAGTTGCAAGATAGAACATGTGTATTGGGAGGTGACATCAGTAGCCTGGATGAAGGCACAGAGTGCTCTCTCAGCAAGTTTGCAGATGATACGAAGCTGGGAGGAGTAGCTAACACCCCAGAGGGCTGCGCTGCCATCCAGAGGGACCTGGACAGACTGGACAACTGGGCGGTCAAAAACCTCATGAAGTTCAACAAGGCCAAGTACACGGTCCTGCACCTGGGGAGAAACAATCCTAGACACGAGTACAGGTTGAGGACCGACCTACTGGAGAGTAGCTCTGCTGATAAGGACCTGGGCGTCATGGTGGACGATACGTTGACCATGAGGAAGCAGTGTGCCCTCGTGGCCAAGAAGGCGAATGGGATCCTGGGGTGCATTAAGAGGAGCGTCT
>JAWLRI010001060.1:578301-611147 GCA_034781795.1 Crypturellus tataupa | reverse complement strand
GCAGGGGGGTTGGACTAGATGACCTCTAGAGGTCCCTTCCAACCTTAGGCATTCTATGATTCTATGATTCTATGACACAGAATAGGATAGGTACATGTTGTAAGATTTTTTTTCAAATTCAATTTATTTTATTTTCAATGTATTAAATACAGTTTATATTCACCATCTTGCCCAGTCATGTGCAGTTTAAATCCAAGCCTGGCCTTTAGGGCTTCCTTGCTGTTATCATATTTACCTGAGCAGAGTGTGGTGGATTCTTCTTCCTGTGAAGGCTTGTGGGGGATGTAGAGGAAAGGAGAAAGGTGTCACTCTCAAAGTGTTGAGACAGTAAATAACACAGATTTTGGGCCTTGCTAGAAATTACTAAGCATGGTGATCTGAGTGAGTTCAAGTAAAATTCTCAGGTTCATTTTCTGGCTTTAAAAATTATCTTCTTAAAACCATATCGTATTACCATTCCACTGATAGCACCAACTCTTCCTCTCCTACTGTGCCCTGGCAGCTGCTTCAACAGCTCAAGTGCCTTTATTGAGCCAAGTCAATATTAGGCAAGTCCACTTTATTTTTTTCCCTCTTCATTCCTTTTTCCTTCTTAAACTCTTGGTGTGATGTGAATGTTAATGCTTTCTGATGCTCTTTGGGACCAAATTCTGCTGCAACTTCATAAGTGGTGTGTTTCCAACACCATGTGTGAAATCTACCTTGGTTAGTGATAGCCGTCTAAAAACTCTGAGCCAGTCACTCGAGGCTCCCTCCAGAATCAGACCCAAAAGTCTTATTCATCCTACACTCAGATAGATGTTCGAAAAAATGTAAAATATCTCTTCTACTCAGTCTCAAACAGACCAATGCCAACTCAGTGCTCGTGAAATCCCAACCTCGTTTGTACTGGAACAACCTATTGACGGAGTGAATCTTGGCTCTTCACTTTGAAAAGTTATTTTAATGTACACAGTCTCCCTGTATAGTGGTGTCTCAGCTGGAAAAAATGGGGTAGTAGGTAAAGGAGAAAGGTCTCAGGCTGTTTCTTTCACCCTGAACAGATATTGTATGCGTTCACCTTATGGATACGTCTAGGCAAAATGGCAAAGATGAAGATACAGTGTTTGTTGAGACCAGTTGAGAAAAACAGCACTGGTTACAAAAGGAGATCCAAGACAGAGTCACGAGATGGTTGATGCTGTCAGGGACTTCTGGACATCATCTAGTCCAAACCCCCTGCACCCTGGGGCATTCAGAGAGTAACTACCTTCTGAGAGAGATTTCATAACCCCTAACAACCCTGAAGTTTCTTCCCACTAACTTCAATGAGTCTTGGTTATTCCTAGAACACATGAAAAATCGTTCTGCTTAGCCTACAGAAACCAAATTTTTAGGAAAGCCTCTCCCCATGTGGGAAATCACGAAGTGTAGGTTTATCCAGCCTGAGAGAGTTCAAATCCATAAAATCTCTTAATTAACTGGACTGAAAATGTTCAAAATGAAGGAAGCATCTGTCATTGCAGTTGAAGCTTATTGCACAATTTTCAATAGACCAAGGAAAGGAGAAACTAGAAAGCATTTGTGGCTCAGCAGAGAGAATTCCCAAATGGGGGTCCCTGATGGAATAACTTCAAGGTTTTTTGGATCTAGTGATTGTCTGATGTAAAACATAGAGATGGTTTAAGGATCATTTGATGCTTTTATCTTTGGCCATTATAAGCAGAATACCCAATGGAAAACATACTCCAGCAACAATTATGTGTAATTACCAATGTGCACATATGTGATATGATGTATGATATATAGAGTTCAATCTACAAAACACCACACAAATTTATGAAATATTGCTTAGAGATGCAGCCTTGTTTTTTTGATCTCATTGGAAATATTTAAATTAATGCACAGACCAAGAGATACTTGAAATGCATTTCAGAGATACTTGAAATGCATCTCATTACATTCCTTTGAACAAGTTCTGCCTGATATGCATTAGCTTTCAGCTGTAATGCAAAGTGGAATCTTTTATTTATTCATTTATCTTTAAATGATTAAATCATAAAATATAAGAACTATCCCGGATGAGAACACAAAGAAGAATGAGTACTTCTGTATTTTTGTTTGCATAAAGAATCAGTGACAACATGGGTCTCAAAAAAAAAGGAGCTAAAAGATTTAAGAAGTATATAAATTCAAAGCACAAGCTGATATGTTAGCAACTTTTCATGTCCCTAAATAAGCAGTAAAAATTTTCTGCCAGAATCAAGTAATCTAAAGAGCAGATGGTGTCACAGTTATGAGCCATATTCTAGACTTGAGAGATGTGCATATCTCTGTTGGTATAGACAGATTTATTCAGCTGCTTAAATATTACAGGTTTGGACCAGAAGCCAGTGCTCAGGTGGGATTATCTAGAGCATTTCAAAAGGGCTAGAACTAGGTTCCTACCTGTGAGCGATCACATCTTTCCTAGATTTCCTTAACTCTAATGGCAGATTAGTTAATCAATGCACATATGACCGCCTAAATTAGGCATTCTAATCTGTATAATGGTTCCCACCTTTAATTTCTGTGTGTCAGATTGTACTGAAATAATTATATGTGAATAAGTTTTTAAGAAATTAAAAATAAAAATGAGATGATCCTTGAAATCTGAGAAAGATGGAGAACATATTAAGGCTGGTCCTAGTCATTTGGGTCATAGAGATAAGATATTTCCTTCACAGTGAAAAAACACCCGTTACTTATTTAAAGAATATTGTTGTGGAAGCAGCTAAAATTGCACTAAAATCATACCAGATTTTAGAAGAAACTCTAACCATTAAAATAGAAGAGCAATCCTCAGGAACACCTAGCAAAGCTTACCATTGACATAAGGTTATTTTTCTGAAAAATCTCAGTGTTTATCCTTGCTTTAAGGATTAATCATGGAAATAGAGTGGCAAGATAGTTTTCCAAAGCATAGGAGTAATAGCAGATAGCAACATAAATTTGACAGCTAGGCATGAAATTAGAATGAGAAGCAGCACTCCATGGCACACAGATATAGACATAATTATCTAAAGAGAAGATTGCTACCATATAGCAAAAAAAAAGGAAAAAATAGCCATCTTAAGGGAAAAGAGCGAAATTTATTACATTAGGAGTTACAGAAGAATAATCAAATTTTGCACCAATGAGTCTTTATAGATCTTAAACTTTGACTAGAAATTATCATTTGCACCAATAAATCACAAACACATGTATGAAGATATTTCAAGATTTTTTTTCTGTGAGGATTGTAGAAGTTTAATTGGTCTTTAAGAAACTAATCAAAACCACAGAATCATAGCAACTTGCAGCCGCAAGTATGAACTAACAGAGCCGGGAATCATCTCAGCTGTAGGAATCATGTCTTAGCCAGTCATCTCATCCCAAGGATGCAGTGGAGGAATCACTTGCTCAGGCTGGTTCTCTTTAACTAAATACGATGCAAGGAAGTAAGAATTTGCTGATGGAATGATTTTGTAAGAAGGATGAAATAGCACGTTTCAATACAGAAAACTGATGTTCTCTTGGCAAAAGACAAGGAAAAGCCAAATCTTCCTCTCTTCTAGAGCCCCACATTCTTTGGACCAGTTCAACACAGCTGATAATCCTCATTGAGAAATGTTCTCTGGGATTTTTTTTGCTCATTTTGTTTTGTTTTGCTTTCCTCTGTGTGTGTGTGTGTGTATGTGTGTTTAATTTAATTCTTTATTTGAAATAGATCAATATACAGTCAGAACTATTAAGTTCAGATTAGTTTTCTTTGTTCTGAATTCTTCCTTTCTCTCAATCATTTGTAGGACTTCAGAATTGTACTGTAGTTTTACAGAAAAAAAAAAAACAATTTTTTTGTCAGTACACATCAGTTCACAGCGCAAAGCAGGAGATTAATCACATAGAGCACCAGGGGCCATCCAAAGGGAGGTGCAACTTCTGTTTTCACCCAGAACAAGGATTTCCTTGAGGGACACCTTTTAGACAGGAAAACTCCTTCCAGCAGAAGCACAAGCAGATGTTGTTCCTCTGCCCCTGGCTTATTTAGAGCCAGGGCAAACATTTTTGCACTTGTTCAAAGCAAAGAGACATCCAAGAGGCTGATTTTCCCGAGATGCAGCTGATTGCAGGAACTTTATTAGTGTTTCATTACAATTCAGGAAGCCGTAATGCTTGGCACCGCTCTAAATTTGCCTCTATCTCCAACGGCATGGCCAAGGGTGAACAGCAGTAAGCAACATTTGTCTTCCAATTTGGGCAACCAGCATTTGGCAACTCCACGCAATGGGCCTGGAACACTGAGCAAGTGAGATTTTTCCTTTGTTTATTTACTCCTGCACAAGTGCTGCGTGCCAAGAAAGAACAAACATGTCTTTATTGCAAAGGCAAAGTCTGTCTGATTGCTTCAGGTCAGATGGAGCTGGCAGAGGACATGATTAGGACCCTAATTCATAAGAATGTTGACCCATGTATTTCATAAGAGGTATGGAGGTTACATTCAGGTTGACTCATAGGTATTAGTTCCTGGTATGGGAAATGGGAAAAATGAGAATGGGAAAAATATCCTGTCCTGGTTTTGCAACAGATTTTAAACTGATACCCAAAATTTCTCTTTAGTATTTGTCCCTTCAGATTTTATAATTTGCCTGATGATCAAATGCCCCTGAGGCTCCAGGAGCTTTGAAATTGGTGGCCTTGTACCGAGTCATATACCGAGACTTTCAAATTTCTTGTTGTTCTTACTCTTATCAACCATTTTGTTGTTTTGAAACTTCTTGTTTCAGCTACTGCATTTAAAAGAGACAGCAGATTTCATGCTTGGCTTCTTGTTATACTTGCATAAGATATCTTGATGCTTTGTTTCTTCTCCTGACTTTAAGGCAGTTAGGAATAATCTGCAATCAGAATGATGACATCAATGCAAAGTGAAATCTGGAGGGAAAAAAAAGGAGACAGAAATGGCTAGCCATATACAAATTAGTAATGCTGTAATAGGATATAAAAGCTGACTGTACATTCATAATTATTAAGGAAATATTTTTACTTGTCACAAAAAAAAGCCGGAGCATTGCAATTCTGCCAGCATCAGGCATATGCCCTCAATTTATTTATCACAAGAAAACACCAAAAGGCCTATTCAAGATCACTAAAATTGAGAGGAAGTTTTTCCCCTGATTGTAATGGGATTTAGATCATTTTCAGTATACTTGTTAAATATCCACTTTATTAAATTTTAAAATTTAATGCAAAGACTGTAAAAAAAAAAGAACTTTCAGCTGCTTGCAGACGAATATGATAATAATAATCTTTAGTCAGGCTTAGCTGGCTGTGTTAAGTGCTGGTGCAGACTTGATATCCTGCCCACAGGGTTCCTGCTAACCATTTCCAGCATTGAACACAACATCCATCCACACAGCAAAGGCTGTTCAGAGAGAAAAAAAAAAGAAAAAAAAAGGAAAAAAAAAAAAAGAGAGAGAGAATTGGAAGGGACCACAGAGGTCATCCAATCCATTTCTGCTTCCTTGAGGGAGTATCAGTTATAACCAATAGCTCTTTTTCTAGCATAACTCTAAAATGCCAAGAGTTTCCCCACTATCTTTCAGACCTTTGAGCCAAATAGGAATCAGGATTTTCCAACACTCCCCCCAAAAAGGAAATTACGGTCTGCTGATTTTTAGGGCTTCCTTTGGGCTTTGAAATCCAGAGAAGTTGTCCAAAGGTGGGCAATCCGGGCAGATAGACAACTAGCCAAAATTTCCCTGTTTATAGATCAGGCAGAATAAGGTCATAATGAAGTCCAGACGTTCCTAATGTTTGGGAGTTTGAGGGATGTGGAAGATGGTCTTGATATTACTGCATAAAACTTTACCTTGTAGGGCACACAAATCCTGAAACCAATGTTGAAATCTGAATGAGTTAACATCATTCATCTTCCTCCTTTAAGGTGCTGATGATGACTTTAGTCATAACATGCAGGAGGAGGCAGGAAAAAATGTTCCCCAAGGAGAGCAGCCCATTCAGTGTGTGAATATTCCCAATTAGCATTTAGAAGTGTGAACAGTAAAGAGGAAGAAAGCTCGAATTCTTGAAAAATCTCCTCAAGAGATCCTAGTGGTGGATTTGGTTGAGAACAAATTAGTCCGGTTGAGTATAACTTACCAATATTTTCAATCTACACAACCTGATGCAGGGAGGCAGAGACCTTAATCCTCAGAAACCAGCTGGATCCTGTGGCAAGGAATCTGGCAAACTGTAGGAGAAAAGCTGTGTCTCCTATGGAAGTCCTCAGCAAGGTGGTGTTATCTACATCCAACTACTGCACTTCAGCTTTCTCTGCAAGGGGCAACCATCCAACCTGTAGAGCTGAAGGCAACATTTCTGCAGAAGATTTATTTCTCTCTCTAGAATATTTTCTATGGATCATAGTCAGTTATATATTTTCTGGCATAAGTGTGCTATATACTTGAGAGAGACCAGCAGGATTCACCTTCCACAATAAACAGCAAGACACATAGTCTTTATCTTCACTTGACAAAATTGAACCTTTCCATTACCATTAGTTTTTTTTGAATCATGCTTTGGGGCTCCCACATCTCCGGCCTTGGAGAGTCATTTGTCTTTTGGAGTCTTTTGGAGCTGTTCCCTGGTGTTTTTGTGTTATGGGTAATAAGTGAAAAAACATTCCTCTGATTGAAAAAGGAAGAGGGGATTGAAAGGGAAAAGAAAAGGAGCTATCCCAACCTCTTATTGAAGCCTCAAGGGACTTCTCACAGCTCTGTGTGTTGTAAAACCAGGACTTTCCTTATGGTCCTTGTTCTTGGATCTCTGTGATGAGGGGAAAATCTCTTTCCACTTATCAAAGTTGTCTTAAGTACATAGCAACACCCAGGCTGCTTCAGCTTTCCTTTGTGTGATGCTAAGCAACTTGAAATCCTGGCAAACCATTGCTTGCTGTTTTCTGTTGTGCTCTTTTTTTTTTTTTTTTTTTTTTTTTTTGATGTGTTGTATCTTTGCTAGAATGAAAAGATGATTCCTCGGAGAAAAAAGTCTCTATTGCATTTCTTAAATGTAAAAAGAAACAATAGGAAATAAAAGGAAATAAACTTCATATTTTTGTAAAGATCTTTAAAAAAAATCTTCCAAAATGACTTTCTCCTTTCACCTTTGCAGTAAGTTTTTATTTTGTCCCACCTAAAATATAAAAATACCTAAATCCTTTTTTTGCTTACCAAATGCTCCAGGGTTAAATCCTACATAACAGAAGGAAACTGTGATTCTAAGAAATCTACTTCTTTATTCAGGGTAATACAGTCTCTAATTACTTCCCTTTGCTTCTTCGCTTCCAGTATCCAATACCTTCCAGGCCAAGGTGACCCAACTCCCAGCAAAGTGCATCTTATACATAAAAAACAGAACAAAGATCATTAAAAATCACAGTTCTTCCATTCCAAGTCAAGGTTCACCCAAATACCTCCAGAGAATGGATTTTATATTGACTCTCTTCTTTATTTCCTCCTTCAGCTGACTAGCTTGGTCTCCTAAGCATCAGAACACTGTGATCTGTCTATCCACAACCAGTTTCAATAATTTTAGTTCATTTCTTGTCAAACCAGATGCATTGACCCTGGACTGAACTAATTAGGTGATTGGTAGTCCATTTTAGCTATCCTTTTAAATCACCGCTGACTGAAGTGGCTGAGGAGAGAGAATCTGTCAGGTCTACCTGCCCTTTATTGCACCGCCTTTGTGTTCCTTAGAGGTGAAAACTGAGTCACTGAATGCAGCATAAGTCAAAAAAACTGACAGGCAAGATATTCGAGAGCTGTTTACATCTGCCAGTTAATTAGCTATTTGCCTTTGCAATAGTAGCTTATAGAGACTATCAAGAAAATACTACCTCCAGAGAAAATGACCTTCTCCTCCTTATGTCTCTTAAAGCCACTTTGGAAATATGCTATTTCTGATAATGTACTGCATATATTGTGTGGTAAGAGAACTATCAAATCTGTGCTTTTGCCTACAGGCATGCAATATTGATTCCACGGTATATAATTTATTTATTTATTGACAGTCCAGCTTAATGAGTTGTATGGGTTTCTTACAAGAGACATTATATTTCTTCTAGGCTAAATTTTTACTCAAGTCTAGACCAGAAGGAAGAATTAAGGAGCATTACTAAATATCTTTGTCAACTGTGTAAATATTCCTCTCCCCAGCTGTTCAAAGATGCTTGCTCATCAGAAGTTCAAAAGAATCAGCAAATAATTGGGGGTATTTGGAGTTCTTCTGCAGTACACAGAAAGGCCTAAAATTGAGAAATAAAGAAGTGAAGTGGCCACTTCAGTGGTGCAGAGTCATTTTTTTTAACACAGAGTGTGGGAGAGGTCCATGATATCTTCAAAACACCAGGACCTGGCTAAGGGACTCTTTATAATCTTTGCAGCAATCCTATGGGTTGCAAAGCATAGGAGAGAGCCCAGAGACTGAGTTCCAACCATCTGAGGATCCTTTCCACCATAAGCAGAGCACAGGAGCAATCAGACACCTGATTGCCAATGCTAAAAGTAAATACTGGACTCAAAGTTATAGAGGCATCTCGACACTCTGCCACAGCAACCTACTTCTAAGATCTATCATCTTTGTGTGTCCTGGCTGTTGTCAGAGAGAGAAATATGGGCTTGTGAGACCATAGGGCTGACATTTGGTCTAACACTTCTTTTCTTGTACTCCACATGGATATCTGAGTACTGTCCACACTTCAGTCACCATGCTGGATGAAGACTGCAGGTAGAAGTTGCCTCCTCATTGCGGAGCAGCTACCAGGATGCAGGGAGTCACTGCCCTATTGGTGTCTGACCCAGTTGCCTAGGGCAGCTGACTGCATCTCAGCAGGCTTTACCATCTGCGGCGGAGGAAACACCAAGCACAGCCTACAGATAGCGATTCACAGAAAGGAAGGATGTGGTCAGCAGCAGCAGCTATAGGATGTGCTCATCGGAGATGCTTGCGTGGGAAGTGGCAAAAACCCTCCCTCCCTCCACCCCATCCCCACCAGCCCAAGCCCCCATGTGATGAGACCAAGGGCAGAAATGGTGTATACCACATTTCCTAGGTTGCCTCGTTTGGCTTCCTGTTTTTGAGCAGTTGTGTTCAAAAACATCTCGGTCCTAAGAACCATGCTACCATGCAGAAAGCTTTGACTAAAGCCAGAATGCCAGATCTGTTATTTAACAAGGGCAGCACCCTCCTTCCCACCCTCGAACCACTGATAAAAGGCTCTATTTATTGTTATTTAAAATGAGAACAAAATACTTTATAACTACAACAAAAAAAAATGTGAAATGTACTTGGAACATCATTCAGTTCTATCAGGGGATCATCTGAGCTTGATAAGACTTTTTTCAGCAGTCCAAGACAATAGATAACTGGGTAATCTAAATTCATAGAAGTTACCACCAACAGGATCACAAGAATAATTAGTAGCAAAAAGAAATTCAGTTATTCAATTCACTGCATACTTATTATGCCAGGCTTATTTTCTCTCTCAGTTGTGAGAGCTGCTTTGAACATGCTGTATGAACCCTACATAAAAATATATTTTTTTTCTGTATAAAGTTCAATTACTTAATATTGTGCTACAATTTAAGTTTTATCTTTATCCACAAAGGACTCGTTCTTCCATGCAGTCCCTAAATCCCAAGAATAAGAGAAATTAGCTACAATTGCGGCAGGGAGCATAATTTGGCACTGACCGGGATGCACATTAAACAAGCAAATAATATGAGGTAGCAAATAATACAAGGTGCACCCGCACTTTAGAGCATTTCCCATCAAGTGATCAATCCCACCCTTTACAAGGTAGGTCACCAGTTTCCAGAAACTCTTATTGAAAAATACCACTCAGGCCACTACATGTTAAGACACTTTTACACAAAAATAGCAGCACTAACAGCAGATGGCAGGCAGTTCTGCAAGATGCATTAGGTGACTCATAAATCTGAGCTGGTGGCACTCATGTTGCTACCTGCTGATTTGCAGATCTGTCTCCTTTTCCCCCAGTGGGTGAATGCAGAAAATATTCACACTTCAAGGTTGTTTGTGTTTTAGCACTGGACATGTCTGTGCAGGTGTTGATAGAGGAACTCAGCCTTTTCCCATCGCGTAGGATGGAGAGTTCCACTGGAACAGGGGAAAGGCAATACTCCTCACCAAGGACAACCAGCATTTCTGTCCCTTTGCATCTTCATGACATGATGACCTGGGAGCAGTTCCAAGCTTGTGGGGAGCAGTTTTGGTAGCGGAGTGATGTAACCCTAGTGATCATGTGAGAACAAGAGGGACATAAGGGACAAAGAGACCCAAGTGGCTCAACAGATTGAGCCAAGAGGTCAATGTTGGCCAATATGTTACAGACATCTATCCGCTCTGTTACTGTATGGTAGCAACCCCTGGGTTTTGTGGGCTGAACTGGACTCCTACAGGGACCCTTCACACAAATTGTTTCTTTCCCTTCTCCTACCTCTCTCTCTTCTCCTTTTCTCCATATCTTGTGTCTCTTCCACAAGCTTGTGTCTTCTTCCCTACATTTCTTCCCTTCTCCCTACATAAATATATTTTCTCTTATTTATTTATTTGTTTATTTATTTATTTATAATGTTTTTCTGGGGAAAAAAAATGGGAACCACATCCAACCTGACCTACTATAGCAAAACACACAAGTCTCTAGTTATAGTGGTGCGTAATGCAGGCACAGATAGAAGTGGAAACTCTTGCCCAAAGATACACAGGAAGATTGTGGCAAGCCAGAAATTGATTCCAGATTGTTTAAATATTGGCACAGCTCTTTTGTCTTGGACGTATCCTTCTACTAGAGGAGTTTAAAAACAAAAGAAAACCCACACTGTTAACATTCAACTGTAAACTTCTGCTTTTGTTTGTTTATTTTTTTGCTTGGTTGTTTCTTGTTGTTCTTCACTTTTGTTTCTGCAGTCTCACAGTTAAGGGGCCTAGCAGTAAAAATTAAGACGTTAGCCTACTCTTGTCACTGTAGAGCAGGTCCAAATTCTCAGGCAGAACTTTTCCTTTGGAAAATGCTGCCTTTGCAATAGTATAATGTTCTGCAGGAATGTGACCACTTCTTCAAGATTGTCAGTGGAAATCAGGCAGCCAGGTTACTTGGCCTCTCTCCATCCCAGCTTCCCAGGCATTCTGGCATCATGGTCACCTATGTAACATCCAACCCAGAATTCAGGCTGCCAAGTTTCCAACTCTCCAGGAATAAAAGATGATATGAAACTATTGCCTTGTTACAGCAATGGACCCAGGCTTGGCATTGCAGAAGCTGCCCCAGTACCTTTGCTCCTTGCTTATCCCTTAAGTTACCAGTTTTTCATGATTGTCTGTCATGGCTTTTTTGGCTTGTGTGAAACCAAGAAGAATAGAAGAACCGCAGAGACTGAAATTTCTCCCAAATTTAGCAGTTCAGGAGGGGAACATGAAAAACTTTGTGAACATAAGAAACTTTCTCCACTAAGAGATATATCTTTTGAGGGGTCTGGGAGATGGTGTCAAATTCAAGGTTTCTTCTGATTAGGAAAATGAAGTGTTTTGATTCCCTTCTCTTTATGCAAAGGTTGTGAAGTTTTACAATATTTTCTATAGGATAGAAATTGCTATGACATTCACTGGTATGCTTTTTCTATATAGTCTGCTCTAGACTGGAATTAAGTGTAAAACCTGTGCCTACTCATCTGCCAAAGCAGCCAATACCTTGATAGACAGCTTTAATGCTGACAAACCATCATTTTGTGAAAAATATTCTTCAGACAGTTAAAAAATGTTATTTTGTTTTATTAAAATAGCTGACTTATTATAGATGTCACATACCAGCTTTTTCTTCTGATTTGATCCCAACTGGCTTACCAAAATCACTGGATCTCATGCCAACCTTTCCTGGAGTTTCCTGTGCCTGGGGAAAAGGAAACAGCTGTAAGAAAAGGAGTTGGTTTCAGTGATGACCACGCCTATCATTTTGCCAGGCAGTTTAGGTCTCTAGTTGGAGATATAATGAAATCTACATTTTAAGGAACTAAGATATCCAGAAAGCAGGCCAGGAAATCAGAAAATGTACAACAGAAAAGGAAAATGGGAACCAGGAGGACGGGAATGCATGAGAATAAGGTCCACATCAGGCTCATAAGCAGTCTTCAATTCAATCACTATTTATTTTGACATACGTTGACACCATCCTGATGTCATTTGTGCCTAGGAAATTTTCTTTCAGGATTCCATCTCCCAATAACCTAATAACGAGAAATAATGTGTGACTGATTTCTGCCAAGTGGTGGAAAATCTCCAAAGGTAAGTTCCCAGCACCTCCAGGGCAACATATTACTTTGCCAAAATGGATTGGTTCTCTTTGAACTTTTTCCATCTCTATCACTTTTGCAAAAAGAGAATGGAATTCAGGAAAAATTTCTGAAGAAGCAGCATTAGTTTATGAATGAACAAGTCTCTAAGGATGTCTGTGTCATGGAATAATTGAATTGACCTCTTGTGTAAACAACTATAGTGGGGACAGATGAAAATCAGATAAGAAAGATTCTAACTACAGACAGTAACTAAGCAAACTGCAAAATGTTATTTTTTCCTTTTTTTTTTTTTTTTTTTTCATGTTTTTTTTCCTGGCATTGCTGTCTCTTTGACCAATATGAATCTGGATTGGTTCCTCAGAGAACTGAGTGTGGTCTCCCTCTATTATCATTCTTGATATCCTAAATTTAGCAGAAAAATAAGAATCACTGCAGCAAAATTACATATAATTTTCCTTCCAAATGTACCCTATCATTAGATGGATATACCATGGATGGGTTATTATCAACTCCATAATCATAGATTGCTCAAGGGATCTGATGCCTAGAGAGGACCCATATCATTCACCAAGGCCCTAAATACAAAATTAGAACCAGACTCTAAACCGCAATATTGTAAGTGAATTAATACAAAGGCTGTACAAATATCTAAAGATATCAGAGCACATCATTAAGGAAGATGAAGTGCATTGCTTACTCCAAAATGCAGGAATTTTACAAAATAATCTAGGTGAGAGAATATTTGTAGATCTAATCTTTAAAATGGTACTTGGTGGATTACTATTGTTTTCATGATTTCTGGATGTTTTATAATGTTACCTCCAAGGACATGGAATAATATCTTTTTTTTTCCAATAAATAATATATACTTTTTTCATTAAAGGTAAGGCAGCGTTTACTGTGACTTAAGAGTCCTAGGTCATGTCTACACTAGCAAACTAAATGGGAGCTGGATGTAGATTTAGGAACTGACCAAGGATTAGCCATTTAAGAAGTAGCAGAGTTCGAGAATATTTTTGAACTGGGTATTCCAGCAGATTCCCAGCATCATTCAGGGAACAGGATTATCCTGGAATGGTTCCAACAGCACCTCACTGTGAGAAGAAGCATGGATGAGAAATATGCTCCGCGCTTTGCCCTGAGAGACTATGAAGTTTACTCTTAGGCAACTTTGAGTCCACTTCATGGCACATTTCACTTATCGCACTAAGGAGAGTCAACTAGCTAGGTGATCACCTAAACTGTTCAGTGGAGAAAAGCATATAGCACCAGGAAGCAGATGTGCCCATTCCCAGAACATGTTGCAAAAGAAGCATGCTCACAGTGGAGCACCTGAGTTTAAATGTGTTGTGAATCCCAGCAGTAACCACCTAGGATTGTAGTGACTATTTGTATTGCTCAACTCATTGGTGGCACCCAACAATTTCAATGCTGTCCAAAGTTATAATTAAGGATTTCATAAATGCCGCTCCTCATGCAACATCAAGAACCAACATGAGAAAATCAGGACCCCTAGAGGAAGCGCAGCAGTAAAGGTTGTCTTTACAGCAGTAGCGTTTGCTCTAGAACTCTGCCGTGTGTTTGGAGCTTGGCATAGAGACGTCTCCAGACTTTTAAAAACTGAATACAGTCTTCCAGGAAGGATGGGCAACAACTAAAAATCAGTCTTTATGCCCAATATCCAGAAACATGGATTTCTTCTTGGATTTCTTAATCTGTGAGCAAACTCAGCTGCCTACTAATTAGGTTAACTCAATGCATGCTAAGACATGAAATGCAAGACTAAAGTCTGCAAACATTTTCTCAGAGTTGATATTAAATTTCTCAGAGACAGGGAATTCATGTTCGCATCACTCAGTTTTATTGTGCTTTGAATGGGCCCGCTTGGCTGGTAGAATAGTTCCTTCAGATGGATTTGTCTTTGACCTGGATACAAGACTAAAAAAGGTACTTGCTAAGTGTCTGAGTCCTCGCTGGGTAGTTTGGAATGCTGCTTCAATATTTTATGAAGGCCAGAATGCAGTCATTGCCATATTTCTGTGTTAATGCATAAATCTGAAGATATTTTCAAATATCAAATTATAGCAGGGCATGACTAACCCTCATGTTGTTTGGCAATGAAAAAGCTTAAGCGGGTAAAAAATGTCTTCTTTGTGAATATGTTCCTGGGAACCATCTCCAGTCCCAAGCATACATACAGATTCATGCCATCTCCTTGCAAATCTATGTCCTTACTGTACCTGTGTTGGTTGCACCTGATTTGGGATCAACTGGCCAGCCAACCATATCTGCCATGGGGGAAACTAACAACCATAGGATTTCTGAGAAAATATGGACAGCAGTTGCAGGTTTAAACCTTTCTACAAGAGAGAGGTTTAACCTCTCTCTATTACCCACTACACCCACACTCATCCGTCACACATCCTAAAGAGCAATGGCTTTTCCTGTGTTCTATGAGAGATTTACAGTTCCATAGAATCAACTTTTCTTTCATTTTCCATCAAAAGAGGCTTTGGCCAATCTACCCTTTGGAGACCTAGAATGGGAAATAAGGCCTGAATGAGGGCGTAAGTCAAGCAAATGGAAGAGGTCTCAGTGATAATATTCTGTGGTTACTTTTTTCCTCTTCTGGTTCCCAAAAGGAAGATGAGAAAAATGGGCTCCCACTTCAGTAAATATGCCTTTGGAACTAGGGAAAAATGTGATTTCAGAGGCAGGGATAATAATGCCCAAGGGGGCATCTCTCCCCTTTATGTGTAGCCTGTGCTATGGACTCCTGGGAAGCTGGATCTCCATCTATGTGACCATCAACCCCAAACTGCTCCTAACCCAACTGCTTCAGACAAGCATTCAGGAAATGATGGAGTTTATTCAGTCTCACTTAGCCTCTGAATATGCACAAATGGCATGGACAGATTTTTTTTTTTTTTGTGGAAACCAACCGGTTGTGGTGAGATTTTTCTCTCCCTCCTGTCCTTTTCACTGCCTATTATCAAAACCACAACAGAGATCAAATTTAGAATGATCCCATCAGAAGCCTGCAATATCTCAGAACACTCTTTCCAAGCGAAGAAAGGTGTGCATTTATTCTTGTTTCTTTTCCCCCAAAGGCAGGCTTCAAGACTCAATGTGAACAAGCAGTCACGTCTGTTTTTTTTTTCTTCTTCTTCTTTTTTTTCATCAAAAATGCATCAAAAATTTTTTATTGCATCTTTCCAGCTGTGAGCAAGTCTCTTCTCAATTGGAGATCAAAATCAGAGTGAATTAGTATTACTACAATAGCAGGTGATGAAAAGGAAGTTGTCCTTAAGAGACTGAGGTTAACCTGTCAGGCTACTCTTCTGAAGCATTTGGCAATGTCCCTCAAGCAAACATACCTCCTTCTTACCTCCTTAAATTGAACTCTTCTACTCAACTAAACACTTGTCTATTCATAAGGCAAATTTCCTGCGGGCTGCAGCTAAGGAGAACTGTGGTCAGGAGGAAAAAAAAAAGGTAAAGAATGGTGACAAGAATCAACAAAAGCAGCAGTCTATTTTGGCATAAGGAATACTCAGACATACCCAATCTCTTTATATTGGGGAAGGAATGAGAGAGGAGGTGGTCCATTTCTGTCTTCTCTTGGTGGGATATTGTTGTTTTTTATCTCTTTCAAAAAAGAATTAGAAATGTTGGAAACACCATAAAAATGGCAGGTAAATAGTACAAAATAAGGCAGGGATGGGCCTTAACAGATAGAGTATGGTAAATCTATATACTGAAATTTAAGATATTCAAACCTTCTTGTTCTTGTTGTGACTTGCTGCCTGAGATCACTGTCTCAAACAGCACTTGGATGGGGGAATTTACTGCTCTCTTTCTCATGCAAAATCCCAACAACTCATCTTAAATCCCTGATAAACGGAAGTTTCTGTAAAGAGGCTAAGCAGTAAGCAAGAAGATGTATATATTCCTGGTTCCCAAATGATCCCTCATTAAGGTTCTTTGTTTCAGATGTTCACATGATCTACATGAAACAATACGAGACAGCTAATTTTCATAGTTACTCCTTGTTATTCCATAAGATGGAAGGGCAGTTGCATTGTTCTGATGCTGAAGACTGAGTCCAAGCTTTGCTCCAATCTGATTAAGAAGCTAATGAACTGACTAAAGTGTGAATAAGACTGTGTATGGTAGCAAGTCAGATATAATCCTTCCACCACTCCAGCCAGCATGTTATTCCTGTATAAAGTATTGATCATTGATCAATGTCACCTTAATGCAAAATGTCATTTTGGAAGCAACCATAACTAATTTCTTTTTTACCATGGGTTATATTCTAGCTCCATTACGGCATTGTTCATTGTCTTCACAATGCCATGACCATGCAATTAAGATTGTCAAGGCAAAATGCAAATTAAAGACAGTGAAAAAAAAAGGACTGATTTAAACAAGTTAATTAATAGAATTTAAAGTAGTTGATTAATTAATTTCAAATTGAAAAACTATTTATTGCAAAGGACATGGACCCAGATTTCTAGGAAAAAAATCTAATTGCTTATTTAAGGGTGGTAAGTGTTCTGATAAAAATATAAAATGTGTATTTGTTTCCTTTAGTCAAAAGGTATAAAAGTAGTTATGATTTCATATGAGTCTCCCAGTTAGTAAAAAATACAGAGTGTTTAGTTGGTAATAAAAGCATAGAAATAATTGTGTTAATGAAAGTATGTGAGATTGAATTGATTAGATTGTTACATATTTGTACAAACAATATATCCGGAGGTATGTGGTTGTAAACCCATCACCTCACCCACAAATCTAGAGCTGTCCCACTACTTGGCCCTTGAATGTCTTGATTATTGATTTATGTATTTATTTGTGGAAGTATGGATTGTGGCCAGAAGGTTGGGCATAAAAAAGATTTATTTTTACTAAAGCCTTTCACCATGATCTGGAAAACTAAGATTATTATATGGGAGTACAGTGGCCTCATCACATTTCCTTATATCTATCTAATTGGTCTTAATCTAAGAAGAGAAGGAAGGAGAGAAGTACCAAAGAAGGAATAAAAAGGAAACAGAGACCATAAATGTTCAGGCTGGCTGGAAGAAAACAATTCTCATTCACAAGACACGAGTGGCAGCATCAAAGGGCTTGAGGATTTCCTTTCCTTGAACAGAGAGTCTACAAGTTTTGGATCCTCATTTAAAACAGCATGTTGACCCCACTGGTTCTCAGTGAGGGCCATTGCAGGAGAAGCTTCTGAAAGCTGGTTACTAGTAAGAGTCACCCGTGTTAATATGGCCTGAAATATTTTTTCTATGTTTTCTGTCATTCTGCCTGGGATATGGGTATACTAAGGAAGCTAGGAGGGTGGTGCCTACAAATTATGTGGTTAAATATCAGTGTTGTGTTTATCCATGGAAATGAATAGCTTCTCCTAAAGGAGATTCATCTTATCTGATGCAACATAAGCAGTCCTCTTTACAGGAGGGAAATAGGAAATCTGGCATGACCAGGTTACAACCGGCCCTCTAACTTTTAGATTTTTAAACTTGGCACTAATCTATGCTTCCAAGAAGATAAAATACCCCCGTGCCAAGCTGGTCATGTGTGGTCTGGGAGATACTCCTCCTAAGAAGCAGTTTTACTGAAATGCTGCTATTGAGCAAGACTATAGATAGGGTAACTCTGTGGTAAAAGAACATGAAACCAAACATCAGCGATTGTCAAAGAAGGATGAAAGAGGAAACATGATGAGCACTATTCAGTTCACTGGACTTCTCAGAGATTTTTAGAGCACATCATGAGTGTCCTGCCACTGTATGTAAGACTGGCTCTATAGAAAATCAGGTGGAGCAAGGTCTGGTACCTCAGGTCTGGCAAGCACCTGATTCCTGATTTTGATTGTCCCAATACCAGACATAACCTAGGGAAAGAAGCTGAAAGGATTTGTTTATTCTTCATCTGAAGAAGAAAGAGTGGCATATATATATGCATATATATGTATGATAGTTTATATATATGTATATAAATTATCTCAGAAATAGTTAAGAGATTGGAAGAGAAAATACTGTTGTGTCCATGGTGACTAGTGCAAGAAGCCTTGGGCATCAATTATAGAACAAAAAAGTTTTAGGTTTGCGATTAGGCCATATTTTTTTAACAGAAAGCGTAGTGATACATTAAAATTGATTGCTTGGAGCAGCTGGGCATCTTCAAAAAGATAGGTTAGACAGGCCTCACGCAAGGATGACCTATAGTGTTGCTCCTGCCTAAGGACATAGAAAAACACTACTTGACTTTCCAAAATCTTCTGTGATTCCCCAAGGCACTCTTCTCAGTGTGGTTCTCATAACTGGAGTTCATTACCTACTATATTAGTTTGATTTTTTCATCTATATTGATCTACATTCTTAATTGCAGCCTTAAAAAAAACATTGTCTTCTTGCAGCTTTTATCAGTTAAATGGCAGAGGATACACTTCCTTAAGCATATTTTCTCCTCATGGTATTTTGTGAAAAAAAAAAAGAGTAGGACTCACTAATCATAACAAAGTGAAGGACTGTTGGAACACAGGGAATTCAAAGCAAACTACTGAAAAAGCCTTTTTGATCCTTCTAAATCAATATTTGAGTACTTCAGATTATTGAGGTTGTCATGCTTCACACTTGCTAGCCAACTACTTCTGAGTTTACAGGTATTGAGCAATGGAAGGCAAGAAAATAACACAGGTTGGCCCATCCAAAATAGCTTTATCTCTAGCAGGAAAGCATCGAGGGTGAAAGAAGATGAAAAATCAGCCAAGGCATGGGCAATGTACGCTCTGGGTCTCTGCAAATGATAGAAGGTGCTTATTTTCACAGAAAATTGAACAATCATCTGTAATGATATAAAGTTTAAATTCTGCACATCCCTCCGCCTCTATTCCCTGTTTCATTGGAACTTCACTGTTTATTCCAGCTGTTAAGGATCCTTCTGCCAAGAGGGGAATTCTAAGCTGGTCTTACGACCTTGGATTCCCTTTTCCTCTTTTGGGCAGAGAGCAAGGAATAAAAAAAGTTTTCTTTGGACTGCTTTACTGCAGTTCATTAAAAAGCTTATGTTAAAGTCTATATCATTCTCATTCAGCATATGTAAGATAATTTGTCCTCATCTGAGATCTATTCATAAGCCAGTGAAGTAAAAGTAAATCCTTAATCAAGAAGCTTAATAGTCCTTCCAGAATTCATAGTAGCATTAAGTATGATTATGCTGAATATTCTTGCTATCCATCTAAATATCCACATCAGGATTTGCTGTATTTTTGGCCTATTTCCAGAGCTAAATCAAAGAATTATAGAACAAAGAAAATCTCCAGAGGGCTAGTTAGCCTCTTCTTCCTTCTGGCATCATTTCTGACAGATGTTTGTCTAATCTGCCCTTAAAGATATCTGGTAGAGGAGAATCCACACTCAGAACCAAGCAATTAATTCCGGTGCCTCACTTTTCATTCCATTAGGAAGATTTTCTTAGAATCACTGCAAATTAAGAACAAGACTGCTGCTTATTCTATTCTCTGTGAGTTTTGGGAAACAGACTATTCCTTTCTTCTCTAAAATCTCTATTATGTATTTGAAGACCAGTATATTCCCTTTCTCAAACCAAGCAAGCTCAAAACTTCATCCCATTTGTCCGCAGCTTGTCATGCAGAACCAAGACTAACACGTCAATCCTTCCTGTAACAATCTGACTTGACATCATCACACATCATCAGGTAGACCTACTCATCTAGATCAGGCCTTGTTATTGGCATAATTGAAAGCATGAAAAAAGGAAGAGATTCCACAGATTTATGGGTATGTTACTGGCAGTCTTTGGGGTAGCTGCTCCGAAGTTACCTCAGATAGGTTTCAGTGAGCTCTGAAAATAGCAAAATGATTGAATTTACACAGCTGAGTGACCTGTTGTTATCCCCATAGAGGAGGCAGGATTCAAATGCCTAACCACAAGTATTTAATGCCATTGGAGAAATTATAGGAAGTTGAGACGTGTGTGGGCTGGCAGATATGACAGAGGAGTTTTCATCATCTGGAAGTCTGGGAAAATGCATCTCCCAGAGTTGTGAAAATGTGATATATGGAATGTCACCCAAAGACAGTATTTGGGCAACTGAACTTCACTCAATAGTTTGATTCATGTTATCTGAAGAAATGTAAATAAGGTATTTAATGAGACATCTAAAATATAACAAAATTTCCCTCTTCACTAGCATAAATGAGGTCTAGGTAATAGCTCAGATGTAAATATCTATAGAGTTTTACTCAGGCAGTTCTACAAGACTGGTGCATGATGCACCTACTATAAACTAATTCAGGTTACAGAAGCCAGTTAGGTCACATAACTTGGAGCTCTGCACAGACAAACTTACCCATTTTTCAACTTCTCAGTGTGCCAATTTAGCTTACACCCAATTCTGTGCTGTCACCACTGGGTTGCTAGTGGACACCCACTTCAGATCCCATCTATCTTTCTCCATGATATTGGTATACAAGAAAATAGAATTGTGAGTCCTGTATATTTTAGAAGGACTATAAAATATATAGGAGACCTCTGTTGTTTGAAGTCCATGCAGACTAAAGACATCACAGTAGTTCCAGTATTTCACTTATATCGAAGCAGCCTTTCCTTTCTACTATGTCCTCCCTTTGTACAGTAGCACCAGATAACAAGGTCATGGGAGCAATTCAGTAGCTATTTCAGTTCCTTTCTAGAAAGTCACGGGTTCTGCTGCACTTCAGAACAAGTTAATTAGTGGTGCTGCTTTCCTGGTTTATTCCACTTGCCCTCCCATAAAATGTTCAGGTCCTAGAGGCAATATTTCTTTCCTCTTGCCCTGCAAACTAATTAAAGAAAACAAATTTACTGTATGCCTGCCCAGCTACCTGGATTGATTAACCCCTTTGGTGCCTATTTTTAAGGGAAGGAGATGATTTCATTGTTCACTAACCCACTCAAATGTGGTTATTGATCATTTAATCATCTAGACCTGATGTAATAGCAACACATAAATAAAAAAGGTGGCAAAATTACCACCTAATCTCATTTCATGTACTGTTCAGCTATTCTACATGTACCATGTGCTCTGCTGGATGCAAGCTACAGTTTATGACACAGAGGGCAGCAGTGCAAGACTTTTATTTATCCAATAAGGGAAATGCTAACATTATTCAGTTGGGAATAAAGTTATCAGTTAACAGCTAGGGTAATTGGGAAAAAATAAAGAAAGGTGTAAGATGCCTTTCCTGTACATTATCATGGAATGGTTTGTTCAAAATGCTCAGGGCTGTGAGCTTTGGAGATCAGCTCAACCATTGCTATTCTCATGCTCTACTAAGGATATATTGGACAGTCTTCAAAATTCCTCTATAGCTGAGAGTTTAGAGAAATCAGTTGAAGTGAAACACAGTTTTTATTTGAAAAGTGTGGATTTCACTTTCATATGCATTAGGTACCATGGGAAAAGTGAAAGAACTGACGTCCTCCAAGGCCACACTGAATTGCAGCTTGGCTTTTAAACACACAAACAACAATAAACAATGTTACTGAAGCTGTGTACTGCAAAGTCAAAAAATGTAATTAGTCACAGCTGGTCTCTAATAATTTCATGCCAGAGGACTTGAGGAACTTTTATATATCAATTAAAAGGAACATAGGACAAATTAGTATTAGTTAAAAGATAGGTTGTTTCAATGGAAAAAAATGCTATGCAAGTTCATAGCTATGATGGCTAAAAGTTTTTCCAATGGGAAGGGTGAGTGTGTTGATTTCTGCCTGAACTATCCCAATTAATTGATAATCATATTTGGAATAGTCCATCTCTGAGGTCACAGCGCCATCAGCTCTGCCCTGCTTGCTGATCAAGAATGTGAATCAAATGGAGCCAGGGAGAAAAGGGACAAAAATGTACTGGTTCACTGGCACAGGCAATGGGGGCATTGACCTGCATCTTGGGGCCTTGTCCTGTTAGCATGACATTTATATCTTTTGTATTAAGCTGTCCCTGCAGATCTCGCCCTTGTTAACACTTTGAACCAGTTGACCTTGTCTTGAGCTTAAGGCTAGGAGGCAGAATCTACTGAGAAAACACCACAAGCAAGTTCCTACTGTTGTTTCATTTTCTTGTACTGCAAAAGTTAATTTCCAGCAAAAGGAATGAGGTATGAACACGTGAGCGTGTGTATGACCGGGAGGGAACAAACCACACAAGGTCATATGGGAAACAGCTAACTTTAGCTGTTGATAATGTAGATGCTGTCAACGCGTTCATTATCCCAGGATTGCTTTACAATCAATGGTGAGAAATAGACACTTTGGGATATCTTGCCTCTTTTCTACTTTTGGAGGACACAAATTTTAATGTCTATTCATTCAGTGTTCATGGACCTTTCTCAAGAGTCCTAGAGCCTGACCTGTTTGATTCTTGACTTAAACAAAAGACAATTTATTCAGCCTTCCTTCGTCTGGAGGGATCCACTGGAAGCAGTCTGTCAGGTTGTGTCCTGACAACTTAGTGACTCTTCTGAAAAGCGAAAAAAAAAATGTAGATGTATTCCAAAACTATGACCTGAATGACCATCTGTTTCACAAATACTGTGTTGTGAATTTTTTTCAGTAAATGTAGGCATTCTCAATGGAAAGATGCATGCCTGCACTAGCCAAGCTAGGAGGGATCACATTACTCCTCTTTCTTGCAGTTTTGGGTGGTATCTCCAAATTATTTCCAAAAGAAAGTAGGCAATTCTGCCTAACTAGTAACTGTAAATGGTAAAACAGCTACCACCATGGGTGGAATCCAGGTCACTTTTCTATGGCCTCATTAGTCATACAGAGATGAAACAACACCCCTAGTTGTTTTGAAAGTGCTTGATCAGGGCATGCACTTGCTCAATAGAAAAAGAAGAGTTGCATGATAATTGTAAATCTCTCTTGCTTGTGGGTAAAGCTGATTTTTTGGAAACTTCTATTTTTGCCAACTTGGTGTGAATCATTCCTCTTATATCTAGTCTTTATGAAGACAGGGTTTTCAAAGGCTCTTGTAATATGCAATATTATTAATTGTATTTCTGCAGACACCTGTTCAGCTAAATTTCTTTGCTCTTTAAAGTCATTTTGGTTTTGGTCTTCTGTCCAGTCCTGGTGGATGTTCATACACCCTCTGTGATGCTAAGATGGCTCTACAAATCTCCTGTGGCATGCAGGTTCAAAAGAACCAGCTTCTGTGCTGCAGAGTCCATGAAGAGACGGCTATATCTGAAAAAGGTTTAATAAGTCATTGCTGCCCTTCCCTAGTGATACAGACAGTTTCCATAGTTCTGGAGTTGAAGGATTCAATTGTTCATCTCTGTCACAAATGTAGATACTTGAGTAATCAGTCTTCAGCTATGCCCAGGGCTTCACTGTGCTATCCAAAGACTTCATAATACATACCATGAGAAAGACAACTGATACATGCAAATTAAAGAGTTAAAAGGAAGGAAGTCAACCGACTATGGGATCAGTGCAGTCCTAACTTATTCTCAGTCAATAAGACAAAATGCATCTTGATAAAAATGATTTTTTGAATTGAAAAATCATACTCTGAATTTAGCGTGAATTCTTCTTCCTTTGTTCACAATCAGAAAAAAAAACCATGAATTCAAAGATCTCTATCTGCATCATCATGTACCATGCTTTCATTCATTTTTTTCTGCTTTGATTATCGTCCAAGTATTCCATAGATAGTCCCTGTTCACATCGGTATTTCTACTACAGAAGGTTACAGTATGCTAGACACAGCATCCTCAATGCTTTTGGCATTCAATCAAGATATGAGTATTAGGAGCTCAATCACCCCACAGTTCTCTCTAACCTATGAAAAAAGATAAGTGGCCCTTGAAGATAGTTCAACATCTCAGAGATCTCATTTAATCCTTGGATATCTTTTTCCAGTAATGGGAAAGAGAGTCTTATCTGTGCCAGTTCCGAATTTGGGCATCTCAGTTTAATGCCTACAGCCAGAAGGATGACTTGAGGCTTTAACCTCCAAGAAGCAAAAGAGAGCACTGCTGTGGAGAAAACTGCATTCTAGACAGACAAGGCAAGAAAAAATTGGATTTAATAAAAAAGTTAGTGTTTGTGTTGTGCAGAACTGGACTCAGTGGCCATTCATGTAAGCTCCTCTTAGCTCTAAGCTATTTGGATCATTGATGTGTTTTCATCTCAGAAGTAAAAGGCGCTCCAGAGAGATTAAATCGCTTGCCTACATTCATGTGAGGAGTCTGTAGACACACTGAAGAATGAGAGCAGATCTCCCGGGGGCTTGTCTAATGCTTTAACCACGAGATCCTCATTCCTTCCATGCTGTGACTGCTTGCTTCCCAGCTGTCCTGCACACTCAGGGTCGAAGAGAGTTGAATACAGTTGGATAGCATACGACACAAGCCGAATCCCTGCCAAATATTTATCCCAAGTTTGTAACGTCCTCTTTTGAAATTTTTAATTAAGCGTAGCTAAAATTTCTTCGCTTTTTAAAGTGTTTTGGTTTTAGTTTTCTGTCTGATGCTGATATTCCTGGTTTGGACTGGATGATAGGGTGGGAATTATAATACTTTTCAGGCTGTTCCTGTAGGATATCCAATCAGTCTAGAAGAGAAAGTCATATCTTTCCTCACACTGTCTGTCTGTCTATCTATCTATCCAATCTATATGTCTATGTCTTTGATAAAGATATCTATCACTTTCATCTCTGACTATATTCATTTTCCAAATACAAGTCTTTTCTAGCCATGCCAGAAATAATACATGTGAAATGAATAAATAGTTCTCAAGTGAAAAGTTTAATGGGTTTTACAAACTCATTAGTTTTGCATCCCTTGCCTCAATCTGGTGGCTTGATGATATTTTTGAAAGAAGAGTCTGTGAGAGATTGTGATTAGACCTTAAGCATTTAAAGAAGTTTCCTTTGAAAATAGAAAAATCAGATATCTAGTCTGAGGTCATTTCGCTTTGTATCCTTTTATAGTTAATGGACTAGTCACACCAAAGGTTACCTATCTTACACCAAGTTAGGTATCTATGACCTGGTGGATTCCAGACTCCATGATATCCAGGAATAAGATATATAGGAATATTTACCTAACAAAGTAGGAAATGGAATTCAACAACTTATTTCTAGAATATGATAGGACCAAAAGGTAGTAAGCTGTTCCTTATTGCTCTTATGTAACATATTTCTTTGTTTTGGCCTCTATTGCTTGTATAATGTCTTGAAGAAAGGAAGTAAACACTGCTTTTCTTTCCCCTCTGCAAAAGGAAGGGTGGAATCACCAGGATTCACTGTTTCCATGTTTCCCTGTGCATGTCCATCCAGCGGAATTCAAAAATTTTGCTTAGTTCCCCTGTAAACTTGGCTAGTTTCTAAGTATGGAGCTTGATGAGTAGGTCTGAGACTTCATACTCATTCAACCCCATGCACCAGCACAGGATGGAGAATTCTGTCTGGAGAAGAGTTTTGCAGAGAAGGACCTGGGAACTCTAACGGGCATCAAGCTGAACGTGAACCAGTTATGTTCCCTTATAACAAAGGCCAGCAGTATCTTGGGCTGCATTAGAGCATTGCCAGCAGGTTGAGAAGGAGGATCCTTCCCCTCTACTCAGCCCTAGTGAGGTCATATCTGCAGGAGGGTCCAGTATTGGAGTCCCCGGTAGAGAAAGACATAGATTTAGTGGAGCAAATGCAGTGAAGGGTCATAAAGATGAGTAGAAGATTGAAGTATCTATTACAACAGGAGAGTGAGAGACTCTCCTAAGAGGGCTGGGAGGGTTCAGCCTGGAGCAGAGCAACACTAGGCAACCTGTCACGAACTGAAATGTTAGAGATAAGCAAGCAGTCATCAAATGCAGCCACTATCTTCTCCTTTCCTCATAATTTTCCACTCTGTAATAACTTCTTCCCATTGCAGGAGCATCTCAGCTTTGATCTCTTAACAAGGAGAAAGTCTCTGCCCCACACTTCCAGGTAACTCTGGGTACACCATAAATATAGGTGTGACACTTAGATGGTAACTAATGTCACCATAGCACCTCCACCTCTATTTGAAGTTTCAAACTGGTGCTTTGGCCTGGTAGTGGAGCGAGGAGGTGAGTCCGACAGAGAATAAAGAGCAGCTTGAAAAAAAGACAGTAACATGATTATGCTTCAGTCAAATCTAGTTTTAATTTCCTTAAAGTAGATGTCCTAATTTGCAAATTACTCTTCTGTGATAGAGATCCTATGTCCCATATGTAGTTAAAATATAAACAAGTCTCTCGGGGTGAAGTGGGAGCTTATTAAAAGTAGCAAACCACATATGCCCCTTGTCTTGCATTCATAGTTTGGGTTGAATTTTGGGTTTGGAATGTACTAAATACCTTTGCCTTTCCAAAAAAAGAAGCTTCCACACTGTCTGAACTCAGTAGGTTTTTTTATTATTATTTTTATATATTTTTTCTATAACTGGAAGGAACATTGCCTTGTGTTTGGGTGGTCAAATATAGTTTGTGCACCTTGGAAGCAACTAAGGGTTGTTATTTTTTCGTCTTTCATAATAGATTAAATCTCCCAAGAACTCCCCCAGTGCTGAATTCACAGGCTGTCTGGAATTTAATTGTGGGGTCAAAATGAAACACTCTTCCTGGAAAAAGAGATAATAAGGTGGAGTAGTAAAGGTGGTTAACCAGAAAAGCAAACAAAAATCATCTGTGGACATTTATTAGCATTTAAAATAGAGTCTTGCAGAGTAATATGTGTGTGCAAGTGTGTGTGTAAGAGTGTGTGTTAGGGGAGAAGGGGATTTTTATAATTGGCTGTTTGAATAACAACCATTCAGGCTGGACAAACAAGGCCAAGATGTACTCTGTAATTTTTATAATGAGAGAATTTGGAGCAAGAGACTTGGGGTATGAGGTGAACTTGGTGTGACAGTCTGCCAAGGAAACACAGTTAAGCACATCTGACCATGGCTGAGGCAGTCTGCATCTTGTGGATTCTGCTGCGTGAGAAAACTGTCTCCACTTCTCTCTCCCCACCAACAGCAAGAACAATTGATGATACCACCAACAGCCATAATGAGCAGATACATATTGGTACCCACCTATTTTCCTATTTAAATATTTTAGCAAAACAACATAGCTAAAATGTTCATATTTGTGCATGCAGGAACATACACACGTGCACATACACAGAAGAATTTCTTTTTTTTATGAAACAAATTAAGCAAATCTTTTTTTTATTGAAAATATTAACATTAGAAAGTTTCAGCTAAATAAGAGGATGTTTTGTTTATTTATGTATTTATTTTGGCTAAGATATCTATTTTCAAAATCAAAACTTAATGCCATTTTTCTGACTGGGCTTCTACTGGGTAAGGCGTGATATCGTAGGGCTCATGGAGCTCTGCTACAGTCTCGATCCAGTCTGTAACCTTTACGAATTTGATAAGAAGCAACTTGTCTACTTTGACACATAAAAGATTAACTTGGTGTCCTGAAAAGCAAAGGAGTAGAAACAGAGATGGGAGCAGGATATGTAGCAAGATGAAGTGTCAACTCACCCATTTTCTCAGCGTGTCCAAACAGCCAACGTGAAATACACTTTTCATATGTGTATTTGGGATGGACTTCAAGAAAGTTCATCTCTTTCCTAATGCCACAAAAAATCAGGTGCATTACCCCCCTCTCCTGGATATAGGTATTATAGGTAAAGTCCTGAAACCGAACTATGTTTTATAAAGGCAGACTCACACTCATGATTTTTGAGCATGGAAAACCAGCATTAGTGGTCATGACTTGTGGTGGCTCTGGTTTAGTCCTGCTGGAATTAAATTAAAAGAAATCTAATTTGGAAGCAGCTGAAGCTCAGTGTTACTAAAAACTATTTAAGACTAGACTCCAGAAACTAATTTCACCCAGATCACTCATCTCCTTGAAAACATCTTTATTTTAAGTAATTGAAATCTCTATAGAGACTAGGCCTGACCTTACACAAAGCATTGCAAATCTTGAATGATTCTTTCAAAGCCAGATTTATGCCACACATTTCAGTGTAGTTGAAATGGGCAGAAATAGGCACAGGCAGGAAGCTTTCTGCCTGTCTCTGTTGTCTTTTATTGTTAATATCCCTCTATGCTCATTTGTTTCCACAGAAGCAAAGCACGACGAGCTAGTCTCCACAAACCATTGTTTTGGTAAAAAGAGCAAATATGTTTTCTTTTTGGTTTTCCAGCATTATTTTATTGAAAGCCAGAATTAACAGTTGTCCAGAAAGACCGATGCTTCATTGTGCTTGTCGAAACCTATTAATGACAACACTGCTTTGAAAAGTTCTTCTAAGAAAACACCAACATTGCTTCACTTCCTCCCTTAGTCCAGCCCATTTTCACCAACTCTTCAGTCTTTTCTTTCCACCCCTTTCCATTCTCTTGGTCTGTCCCCATCACACTTTTTTTGTCAAAGAAGTCATTGATTGCCAACACTAATTCAAGAAGTGATAAATCCAGGACCCTAAGGAGACCTATTCAACACCACATAATCCTGGTACATTTCTACTACTGTATGGTGATGTACAATGAAATTGGAGTTTGAAAAGTGATTCTTTGGTTGACAAGGATTGGTCCAATCTTTTCATTTACCTGCCTACTGCAGGGCGTTTTCAACATATGAGCTGTTGTGGGGTCCCAAGCAGATTCGGTGAAAACTGTGATTATTCTCCCTTGCAAAACAACCTGTCCATAGAGGTACTCAAGTCAATATAGGCATTTCCACATCATGCAGTTTCATTTAATTTGCTTTCCTTTCCTTCTCCTTTGGCATGAGCAATTCCCAAGTCTCCCTTTAACTGATTACAATTTTGGATCATTTTTGACTGTCTATACTGCTTACCTCTTCTGGCCCCCTTCCACTAATCCTCTCTCCTTGTGGATATTCTTGGCGCTTCCCACTTGAGTAAGATCTGTGAATTTTGTTCATGCTTTTGTTCATTTCTCTGCCAGATCATGAATAAGGATCCTAACTAATACTGATCTACGTGGATATCCCACTAAACTGCCTCCCTGCAATGCCATGTAATATTATGCATGATTCATTACCCTCTGTTCTTTGTTTTCAGTGTTTCAGTTAATGATCAGGCTATGCAGCTGCTTGCAAACAGGCTGATTTTAATTAATGTGGCAAGAAAGATTTCATGAGACATTGTCTCACATGCTGTGGTACAGTCCAGATACTTTATATTTACAGTTAATCTTGTTATTCTATTAGAACAAAACAAAAGATTGATTCCACCTGTAGCTGGGCTTCATCTATCCATTTATATAAATGCAAATGAAAATGAAATGAAAAGTCCATGAAAAGTAAAACTAGCCTTTTTTTCACTCATATACTGCAAGCATAAATGTAAAGAATAAGAAACGTAGACTTTTATTAACAGACCAAGATTGCCTTAGCAATCTCTGCTGATGCACCCACAGTTGCCCAGCCCACACACTCATGGGCAAAATAAACTCAAATAAAGAGCACCATTTCCATAACCAAAGACTGAAACAGGGCCCAGGGGATATGGAAAAGGGGACTATGGACCTGCCTAGAATAACCGGTCAACTGAAGGCCTTTCCAAACTCATCTTTATCCATGATGTTTTTCAAAGCACTACTAAATTCAACCCAAGTCTAGTTTTGGAAGGTAGAAAGAATGAGATTTTTTTTCTAAAAAATAAAAATAGCTAAAAGATAACAGAAAGCAGAGGTTGCATAAGGTAGAGAGAATATGAATAGTTTCTTATGAGACTGGCAGGACCAATTATATTGCTTTTTAGAAGGAAATAATTTCTTACTTATGCTTCTTCTGGTTGTTCACTCACCCTGTCAGCGACTGGACAGGAACTGGGCACTTGCCTGTCTTTATGTTGTACCTTATTATTTACCAATGTTTGCGTGATAAAAGCAAAATATAGGAATATTTCTTGATTTTTTTTTAAGATATTGAAAAATGTCTTTGCTATTTAATTATTTATTTATTTGAACTAGGCCTAAAATCTCTCGTATCCATAGAACCTCAGGGAGCCTACAAGGCTTTCTCTGTAGGTAGCATTCACCCTTGAAAGGTGGTGGCCTTTAGCAAAAAGAAACCAGGAAAAATGTCACCTTCATTCTCTACCTTCCTATGTCACTGCTGTTCTCCCCAAACCAGGCAGTGATGGGATGGTCATCTGGATGCTGTCCTCCATCCTTCATTTCATCACATCTCTTGCCAGCTAAGCTTCAAGGGGTAGTCTTTAAGAATAGAGATCAAATACGGTGCAGGAAGTGTGAATAAAAACTTGAGTTTCTGATCCTCAGCCAGTGGAAAAGACGTCTGTTAACTTATGAATGAATCAGATCTGTGCTGGAAGCCATTTAAAAGGAATGTGTTCTTGGTTTCTTGCTTCACACTAGTCAAAGGAAAGTCACCTATTGATGTCAAGATGCATGAGGCCCCCACTGTTATGCTAACCTTACGTTAATCCAGGCCCTTGGCATGGCTGATTCACAAGTTTCATTAGGGCAAACGGTCTGCTGAAACTTCCAAAACTTTTTTTTTTTTTGAGATCTGAGAGATTATTTAGATACAAATGACATTTGTATTTGGATTCAGATTATATTCTTAACTGTATTTCTTCTTTTTCCCTCTGTTTTACATCTACAATAAGGCATTATTTTTGACAGGAAAGCTTTACTTCCCAACAGCCAAAACAAAGATTTACAAGCCAGATGGTGATGCCTAAAATAAATAAAAAGGAATGATGCAAGATAATTTTTCCTCTCTTTCAGCATGAAAACATCACCATCCCTTCCTGCTACATAAGATGAGTGACTATTCCATGTTTGGGAGATGCGCCTCCTGTCATTAAAAAGCAAAAGAATGTGCTCATAGAGTTAATAATTGGAATGTATTGGAAACTATTTTCTCCAAAATATAATTTTCTGGATTTCATTAAAAAAAAAAAATCAAAAATGCCACGGCAAACTGGAGTTTTTAAAAGATCTCCGCCTTTTTGGCAGATGACAACTTTCAGTTTGCAGCCAGTGGATTTTGGCAACTGAAATCCAAAAACATTAGTGGCTTTGAATAAAAATAAATAAAAAATAAACCCTCAAAAAGACTTTTTTTTTCTCAGAATATACCTTCTCTCTTCAAAAATAGTTTAGGATAAAGACTTATTTTTTTCTCAACCACAATTTTTGTAGTTAAAAAGAAAGCAAACAGAAATATTTCATATCTGGCCACCATACTTTGCTTTCATGAGACCATAAGAGCACATCTGGGACTGGAAAGCTCTGCTTGGGACCAGAGTTTAACATTGTATTTTGTTGCACATATTTGCAAAATCATTTTGTGGCTCATCATGAGGGAAAGAGTGAAATTACAGGTCTTGTGTAACACAATAAGTCTAACTAGATGTTCTAAAGATCCCTTTTGGCATTAACATCTATGAACTGATAAAATGTTCTGAATATTTGCAATGATACTGAACTATCTGACTTTCCTTCTACGTTGTTGACCCTGAGCATGTCTAAGACAAGCAGATGTCTAAAATTGAGCTGAAGAATCCCGCTTGACTGTCACTCAGAAAATACAGTGTTGGAAACAAACTCTGTGTCCAATGCAGGTATTACTAGTGTATCTTCACATATCTGTCTCCTATTTAGAGGTGAGGACCATGCTGCAGAGCACCTGCCCTTCAGCAGTTCCTGCTCATAGACCTTCCTGCTGCAGCCAGTGTAGAAGAACTGGAGTTTTGCACTGACTTAAGCCAAGAATTTGACAAAAATGTTAAAACTCTGTGCACATTCATTGCAGTTTCTTCAAAACATAGTTCCATCTCTTCATCACTGAAGATCCAGTCACTTGAGGGAGCCATCAAAGCCATCTGTATAGTTCATGCATTTTGAGTGACTAGTCTTCAGCAATGGAGTGTTCTTTCAAAAGAGTCAAAATTGAGTCTGAGCCAGAGAACTCACTGTACAATGCTCAGGTGTCATTTGGATTCCAAAATTAAGACAGAGAATATAGGGAGAATCTACATCAGTGTTTTGTTTTGCAGTATGTAGTTTGGTGGTAAAGCCCAAAGCCCCCTCAGTAGTAGAAAGGTGTATTATGCAAACTAGACTTTCAGAATTTAAAAGGCATCTCTATTGCAAGCATTCAACCCATGCCCCTTTACACCATAAAGGAGATAATAGGTCTGGATAATAATTTTCAGTCTAAAGAAAAGGAAGAGAAGTGATATAACTGCACTCTTCAGCTATTTAGTGGGAGGACAGAAACTCTACACAGACTTCTGGGTGGTCCATACTGGTAAGATTGAAGGTAGAAGACAACAGCAGAAGGAATCATAGAATCATAGAATCACAGAATGCCTAAGGTTGGAAGGGACCTCTAGAGGTCATCTAGTCCAACCCCCCT
>JAWLRI010001060.1:540763-578201 GCA_034781795.1 Crypturellus tataupa | reverse complement strand
CTTCCTCTCTCCCGGCTCCTTCTCTCATCTCTAGGGCCAGGGACTCTAAAGGGCTGCCCTTGGTAAACACAGAAGCAAAGGAAGGGAAATTTCAATCAGTCATTAGGAGAAGAAAGTCACTATAAGGTCACTCAGATATTGGAGATATGCAAAACCTGATGGGATTAAGCCCAGCAATCTGATCTTGGCTGCTCCTCCTCTGAATGAGGAGTAAAACCTGATGACTTTGAGAGGGCTCCTCCAACCTAAAATATTGAGTGACAAGGCTCTGATGTAATGATGAATCCTTAATCCAACTTCAAACCATATGAGTAGTAGATTTCTTCAGTCCAGACCAAACCAAACTCAGTATGCAACCAAATTCACAAATAATGTCTAGTGGAGGCAGAGGGGTCAGGTCATCATCTTTCATGAACTGTTTTCTTCTGAACCAAATAACATGTTCTCCTAGTATATAAAGAGACTCAAATTTGAGCTAGGAGAAAAAAAAAAAAAAAAAAAAAAAAAAAAAAGGCCATATCTTGTACAAAATTGCCCAGAAACACCAAACACAAAGTTTTTCATAATAATCCTCTATGGTGGACTACTTTCAGGTAGGATATACTGCCCAATCAGCTCTTGACAAAACTATTCCTGACCTTAAGACATACTTTGGTATCTCTGTGTAATCACAATGCAAAGTCAACAGAATCCATAAGGAAATATAAACCTCATGGCACTGTATTTTTTTGCAACATGAATGGTAGTATGCAGTGTTAGCCGTAGCATATAAGAGGCTTTCTGTTATCCAGCATTAGTGTGTGGATGATTTTTTGATGCTGTTGTCACCTCTAAATTCCACTGCAGTCAAAGAATAACTTTACTGAACTCTTTATATCAGTTAGACTGAGTACTCATCATGAAAACCAAGAAAAAGCAAAACACAGATAGACACTTCGTAGACAATCTACCTGATATGCAGAAGATACAATAAGCCTTTCTGTGAAGATCTCATCTGATCAGAGAACTTGAGGTCAGGCTTATATAAATGCATGAATAAACCTATAAAGTACGGTTGGATCATGTCCTTAAATACTAGTCAATGCTATCAATCTCTTAGGATTTTACAGTTTGATATGCCCGCTCTGGACTCACAATGACAAGACTTATTTATCTACAGTAACCAAAGATGGTCAATGACCTGATATTGTTCTTTGTCTCACATTAATATTAGGGAGATTTCTCACAGTCTGCTCTATTAGTCCATTCATAACAGCCTTTTCTTGGGAGAGTAATATTAATTAACATCAGATTTAAGGGTCTTGTCCTGAAATCCTGCCTCATTTTTTTCTTGTCCTAATTCTACCCATTACTCATATACAGTATATTTGTAAAATTTTCTTCAGAATTAGACCTAGGTAAATAATGATTTACATTTTGGCTTGGATCATGCGCACAAACACTAATAGGAGAAGGTGTTTAGGATGGAAACAAAACAGAGTCTTAGGCAGAGATTTTGACAAAATAAAAGCAAAAATCCAAAAAGTTGTTTTGCATTAAACTGATAATATTTGTTAGACCAATGTGAGACATAGTGTGATATCCTTTTTGCTTTATAAAACAAAAGATGAAAAAAATATTTAAAACAGTCAACAATGTCATTTTAAATAGATAAAAACTAACGCTTCATTAATTCTGAAATGAAATAAAATGTTTCATATTAAAATCACAAGCAAACGTCTTGATAGCATTTTGGGTGTATGTCTTTTGTAGGATGGGGGCTATATTGAGAAGGAACTGAATTGTTCCAGTCCAACCAAAATGCTTGGCTTTCCCTCCGCCAATTTACTATGAGTTAAAATAATGCAATTTAGTGATCCCTAAATTACTTCAATCCTTGCCTTCTCTTAGCAATCATTATTTTTTGACTATTGTAGCTTCTTCCTTGCTGTTTTGATGCCTTCAGGCTGCGATTTCTAAAACTGACTGCAAATGCAGAACATGTAACTGCTGATAATGTTTGAAGGCAGCTGGCACTCACCTCCTCCAGCTTTTTCTAAACCCCAGCCTTAAACTACACTTTTACACACTTTCCCTCCTTTCCCCCTTAAAATTCCTGGCTTTCTGTGGTCTACAGTGTCCAATTTGCTGACAAGGTCCAATCTTTCTGCCTCACTGTCATAATTTCATCTATAGCTGCTAAACTCAGGCTATGCAAAGAAATAAAACCCAGTCTTTTTCCTTTTGCTCAGCTGGGAGCCTCATAAAGATTCCCTCATTAGCAAACTTGGAGCTGCCAGCGATAACTCCATTTCCCCAAGATGCCTTATGGCTACAAATGAAAACTGTTCACTGCTCAAAATCGCCTCGCTAAATAACTTGTACAAATGAAATACCTCTAATTTGCCTGACTGTTCCCTGGTTGTAAAGAGACCACAAGCACATTGGTGCCATCTCTCTGATCGCTGCAATTCGGACTGTAATTAACTGTACGTTTAAATGTAAACAGACTACAATGATGAGTATAATCCATTTGCAAAGCACCAGCACTACATGCATTACGTTGATGCAGATGCACGTCTTGCATAAGGACACATGTTGGCCTTGCAAGAAGGAAATGTCTACTTCAAGTTGTGCTCTTGGTGAGATGTTCCCATAAGGTTTAATCAAGTCATTCAAGAGCCTCCAGAGCCTGGTGAAGTTACAGTGCTCTAGAAAGACTCAAGGGAATTAATTTTGGAATGCAGTTACTGTGCGAACATATAATGTTGCAGCTAGGACACATTGTAGCTTTTTTTCTTCATAGGATAAAGCTATATGTTGGTGTGAAACCATCAAAGTTCATGGCAGTATACCAATAAGCAATGTATCTTTGGGGATCTTTTGCAAGGAAATTTCCTGAGAATTATTTCTGTGATGTTCAGCCCAGACACCAATTCCTTGAACTTTAGAGGAATGCCATGAGCAAAGTCATTCCTACCTGCAACATACCAAACAGGCTTCATCCCAGGAGAAAAATGAAAGTCAGTCCCTCAGGAAACAACACTTTTGGGGTCAAAAGCACAAGCTGAAATGTTGATGGAGGCCCAGGGTTTCTCCCATCCTCTTGAGAGAAGTGGGATGGACAGTAACTCAGAGCAGTTTTCCATCCTTGAGGTAGGGTCAAAAGCCATTTCTCTGCTACATGATTATGCTATGGATAAAAGTTTGTGCAGCCCATGCATGTTTTTATTGTAAGAACTACATCAGTGTTAGAAGAAAGAAAAATTCAAAGTTAATAGGTCCACAAAGGGACACTAAAGACCAAAGTCCCTGGCGCCTTAAGCCCTTTGGTCTTTTTGGTAGAGAAAAGGTGGGTGTAGCCAAAGCATGACTTGGTCGTTCCCTTAAAGGAGGAGAGGAACATCAAGACATGGATATAGCCTAGTCAACAGTAGAGGAGAGAAACCTCCAACCAAATCTTGTGTATTTGCAAATATGATGTGCATGTTGATATACTTGTTATGAATGTGTGACAGTATGCTTGCAAGGATGTCATTCATGTATTGAAAGTATTCAAAGTGGTACTTATGATTTATCCCTTTAAATATTTAATATTACCTAAATAGAGGAGAAAAAACATCTTGCTAAGCTTTTTGTTGTTGTTGTTGTTTGCTTTAAGGGCATAGTCAAAATGTATTTCTTTGAAATGCTGTTACAGCACATCAGAATATGAGTTGACTTGCATGTATGTGTTTATGCCTGCATGCATGTATGTGTCTCCTGATACCATGTTAAATCTTGCATCTAACTATCTCTGCAGTGCACAGATCCCACGATGATTTGAGAGAAGCCGAGAAACTACTATCACCAACATATAAGAAATGGAGATCAAATAGATAATATATAGCACAGCTGAGATTGGAATACAGATCTCCAGAAATCCGTAGTTCCATAATCTCAGGACCTTCTATGCAGTTGAATTCTTTCCCCTTTTGTATGTGCTAGTAGACAGAATAGCTATTCTTAAAAAAAAAAAAAAAAAAAAAAAAGACTCTCTTGAAGGTACCCAAAAATGTAAAGACGAAGAGCACTTTGATCTACCTGCTGATTTCTTTTGTAATTCTGGCCAAGTATTTCAGCTTCTCTTATGATTGTCACTCTGTGGTCTGTCTTGTTTTTTTACAGTTTAAATTCTGCATCAGAAATGATGCATATTTCACTGGTATCTATTGCAAAGAGCTTTTGATATTGCCTATTCAGGAAACTAGGAAGGATAAAAGGACTCAGGAAGAAAGAGACCAGAGCAGAAGCTCACAGGTTTTCACTAACTTTCAGAGACTCAGCTAAAACTAATAAAACTAAGGACTACTCCATCTAAGCTCTTAATTCACTTTTTTATGTGAAAACATGTCAAAGTATTTTGCAGAGAACTTGTTATCAGTGTTTCTAAGCTGCAAAAAGAAGTAACTCAACCAAGAAAAAACATGAATGAAATCAAGTATTTTAAAGTCTTTAGGGTAGGTTTTACTTTCATAGACTACCCTTTTTTTTTTTTTTTTTTTTTTTTAAGACCATTCCCACTCTATTTCCTCTTCACACAATGGAGCATGAGGTTCAGGCCAAAATGAGTAGTCAACTGTTTGCTCTGTTGCTGGCCTGACTGGAAATATCGGCTCTTTGCACCTACCCTGAAAGAGAAAAGGACTCCTTTCTGAAAGTAACGTTCTGAAGTGCTTGCAGATTGATTGTAGCACTAAGGATGCTATCCTGCCATGACACATTTGTCAAATAGCTCAGAATTTTACTACCCAGCTAATTTTCCAAGCAACCATAAAAAAGATCGCGGTATTGTACATGCCACCTCAATTTACTCCTTTTTCTCAGCCTTACACCTCATTAAATTTTGATTCCTTCCCAGAAGCAATCACAGGACATGGATTTGCTCCAGTGAGTCTTAAAGAATGCTATAGAGTCCCTTAATATTCTCTTTGGTTTCTATGGGGATTAGTTTAAGTGCTCTAGACACTGGGGTTTCTATTTTAATTTTTAGAGAACCCTTGGGTCAATACATGAACAATCCTTTCAAGAGAGATATGATTGTAAGGCCATTTCTTCATTTCATTTGAAGCTCTATCTTCAATGAAACGTTTCCAGACGGAGGAAACTTTGGACAAAGGATTATTACTATTATTTGATTGTTTGTTTTTGTTTTTGTTTGAAAAGAAATTCTATTGAAAGCAAAAAAAAAAAAAAATTAAAACTAAAAAAGAAAACAAAATAAAACCTTTGTTGCCAATATTTTTTTTTACTTCTAGGTGTATGATGTGAGCAGAGCTTTGAAGATATGATGGTCATTCATTGGCTGGAGTATTTATTCAGTTTGTAGGAGATCTATGCATATACAAATCCTTACTCTATCCATTTTGTCCTTCCCATAAAACAATATATTTTCAGCAGAAGAGACTGAAAGATAACTTGATAGTTTCCTAAGAATGATGAAATCGACTTAGCAAGAATTAGACCTAACTGGGAGTCTTTTTTTCCTGTGGACTTTTTGAGGTATATGGACTACCTCTAAGAGGCCATAAAAGTCAGGTAAGCAGTCAATAACATTGTGCTCACTATGTCAGAGATTGCAGCTCCACTGTGAAATGTGCTGGAATCTATAATTAAGTAAAACCTTATATGTTGCAAAATTATGAAACCCTCTGACTGAGTATTGCAGTCACCGCAGCACCTGGGGAGGTCTCAACATTTTGTTCTGAGTTTTGCTTTCTTTCCATTAATATACTCAAACGGATTTTGTTTCATCACACTTTATAGCAAGGAATTATATTCTCAAATGTCAGAGATTTTTGCAGGATTGGAGCGGAAAATCATTTCCTGCCCAATTCCAAAAATACAAAATGTGAAGCAAGCATCCTGCCACCTCAGAATAAAATATAATAAAATACTCCAGTCAATATAAAATCAGCTAAAAATATTTAACTGAATTGCAGGCTGAATTACACAGCACTTATTGCAAGCACTTGTCAAGGCCTAGGTAGGTGGGATATTGGGATATCCTCCTGCCATCAGAGGAATAATTATTGATATCACCAAAGACAATACAGAAGAATGAAATAAATTGGCTGTAGTTATTGATAATAAGACAGAGAGGAACAGGAGACAACCACTGATAGAAAACAACTTTCAGAGTAGCACCATAACTCCAAAGCAGGAATAGCACTTCTGCATCTTTATGTGACAAGAGATGCTTGGCTTTCATAAATGAGGAATGTTCCAATGAACAAAATAGGGACTTCCCTCAACTAGCGAAGAGGAGTACATTTCCAGCATATCAGTAAGTCCACCCTCTGGAAGACATTCAAATAACATGAATTATTCAGGAAAAAAAATGTAGTTTTCATATAAAGGAGGTTAAACTGACAATAGCTCTTCAATGTGGGAAACAACTGAAATAGCAGAGGTCTGGAAAACCATAAATTGTACTAACAAATGGGATAGGGATCATATTACCTTTTTTCTAAAAGAAATAAGTAGATAAAATAGGGTGTCAATATGATTGACATCATATCAATGAAACTCAACAAACTGCATGTAAGTTAAATGGCAGAACTTTTTTTTTCATATAAAGTCTGGAGGGTATTAGCACAGGATATTGTGGAGTTAATACAAAATGAGCCTAAAAGGAAATTAGAGAGTCTTGTGGAAGAAACAGTCTTTGCTGGCTGTAAAATGGGATGGGCACGATTTCATGATTTGCATCTATAGAAGTATCTAAGCCCTGGATTGCTGGAAACACATGGCCATGAGAAATCACTCCACTAACGCAAGCTCTATAACGCAAGCTCTATACCTACAGACTCTGCAATTCCACTCCTGGCCACTGTCAGAAAGTATAAAGATCTGGAAGGGAACCTTGGAAAATAAACAAACAAACAAACAAAGGAAATCATTGTTTTTGCATAACATAATTCGCACTGCAGTTCAAATGAAGAAGGCTACATTGGAGGTTAAAATGTGAAAAATAAAACTTCTAAAAGTACCGCTAACAGAAACCTTATCATTTGGTTGCATAACATGTAGTGAAGGTTGACTGCACCCCACTTAATTTTACCAAAGAGTATGGGAAAAGTTTTTAAATTTTTTCAGGTAACTTCTCTTTCTTCTTGCGGCCTCTGCAAAATCTGGTGGTGGCCAGGAAATGGAAATATCACAGTGATACAATTTCTGTGTTATTTTTTCCTCTGCCAAAGCCAAGAAAGCCCCAAAATGTACTGAGAAAATAAACCTAATTCCCATGCAATGTTCTTGCATGGTCCCATGTCAATATTGCATCAGTTTCTGCTCTTGGTGCCCCTGACATGAATCAGAAATTATTTAGATGGATTTCCTAGGAAGCTGCTCAGAAACCAACCTTAGGTCACACCAGCAATATTCAGCGATCTCTTCTTGACCTGAAACTCATGGACCTCTGAGCTTCTTCTGTCCCCTCCAAAATAACAGTCCATCTCCAGAGTAAAACTTGTTCATATAAAGCTGAATCTGGAGATCCACCAAGTTCTCAAGGACTCTTTCTATTAACTTAACTCTGTGCTGGGTCATGGCCAGAAGAGAGTTTACAGGTCAGCTAGCTGAAATGAATCCTGAACAGGAAAGCACTGGTTTAAAATGTAGTTACACTGACAATATTTAGGTCTACTTTTATTTTTATTATTTTTAATTTTATTATTTTAACTTTATTTTAATTTAAATGATCAAATCCTTCTGGAAGCCTCAGAACCTTCCACCTCCCCGTCAAACAAACAGAAATTAAAGAATGTTTCCCCTGTATTTAATTCATTAAAAAAAAAAAAAAGAAATACAAACTACAGAGTTTTGGTCTCTCTCTCTCTTTTTTTTCAAGCTGAAACATTCCTCATTTTATTATATTCCCACATTTTTTAACTACTGCATAAGGAGTCCCCATCTGCAGATGCATTTGAAAAATATGGGTCAAATTCTGGCTAGAAGTCCAGTTTGTAAAATATTCCCTGACCTTTTAGATAGAGCAGTACAGTCTAGCTATTTATATAGATTTTTCTCCCCTTCTCCTTTAATAAATAAATAAAAAGTTTTGGTGCAAAATATGTTTGGCCAGCTACGCGGCAGCAAGTACTTCTGGCATTTTCTTCACAGTGCTGTTCCTTTGAAATCAGCAGTATTCTTCTAATTTACACCGTCTGTGGATCCATCCCTAAGTAACTCTCCCAAAAACGTGGAATTCATTTATGTGGGTATGGGTGTTTGGTTTGGCTTGGCTTTTGTTTTTTTAATGTATGTGTTAGACTGTCTTCGGAGCTTTCCAAAAGTGCTAAAAAAGGTTCAGGGTGGAAGGCATCTAGGTGTTTTTTATGACCTTCCCCTTATTATGGATTTTCTACACACAAAGACAATCTTGTGGCAAAGCTAGATCAGTCCAAAGGCTATTTTTTTTTCCTTTGTTTTGTTTTGTTTGTTTCATATTGCAAAGAACCACTCAGCTTGTACCATCTAGAAAAAAAGAAGTGAGGGGAACTGTTCATAGTTATTCACAGCTGGGAGATGGACACATTTCTACAGGTTCATACCAGTCTTTTGAGGGATGGAGCAGGGTGAAGTCTGAAGTAGGGCTCCAAGATGAACTAGGGATAACAGTCTTTGCTGGTGTATCACCTCCTTCAAGCAGGGACTTTTCTCCCCTTTGCTCATCACAGGACATAACCAAAGTTCTAGCTAGCACCAGACTTGAATTTCTTCAGTGAAGCTCAAGAGTTTTCAGTATTCTGATTGATCTAAGGCTCTGTCGTAGTCCTTAGGAACATTGTAATTGCCATGGTTCAACGGGACAATCAGGCCAGGGACACACTTTCTTTTCCCTGGACTGTGGTCAACTGTCTCTATCAGAACATCTACTGTCTTCAGTGGACTTCAGATTAGGAATCACTCAATGGCTTGATCTATCAGCTTGGAGGAACTTTTGGGTCATGAGAGTTGGGACAAGATGATTTGTGGAGGGTCAGGATTGCTGGATTATTTGTTGTAACTGAGGGTTCAAGTCATCCAACTTCATTGGATGTTTAGGAACAAAACTAGTACATTTATGCCAGTGGATAAGTGATCATATATCCCTTAAAATTCAGCCATAGAGCCACAATATTACTCCTGTTTTACAGAGAAAACTGAGACTCAGCAGTGCAATTTATCAGGCCAAATGTAGGGATCGTCTTAGAGGAGATGGTAAAAACCAGACTGATGAACCACACTTGAAAAATGTAATTTGTCTCCATTTGCCGTGGAAGCAGCCAAGCTAGTGGAGATGTCTGCATTGCAGACATGTGAAGCTGGGTGAGATGAGTCCCACCCAAAGTGACTTGGCAGCACCATATGATATGCCTGAGAAGAAACAGCAAAGAGGTATGCAGAACTCCCTCACACTAGCGTTATTGCTAATGTATTTGCCCATCTTCCTTACTGCACAAGCAGAAAATAAATTAGATACAGAGAACACATTTTTGGAAAGCCCAGAAGGGAAAGCTTCACCCATACAGGAGATGAGGAGCGCCAAGATATAAGTTTCAAAGACAAGTCAAATTCTGCTGTCTGATGACCCTTACTGAGCTGGGCAGCAAGGGGACCTGATGGTTAATTTCACCTGGAGATCATCTAAGAGATAGAAACATGTCTATGGTCACCATTCACCTATGCCAGAGAAAAAGCCTTCATCTGGCAATCATTTCTGACTATAGCAAGCCTAAATTGAAACTAACGGCTCATTTTCAATTTTTATGTGCCTGTGAGGCATGTGGTCCTCCTTTGTTTCCAGCAGTTAAAAGACAAAGGATGTCTTCTGTTATAAATTTACTAGGGAATGACAAAGAAAAAATAATGATTGCAAGATTTCATAATAGACTTGATATGCAGTTCTCTATCTTTGGGTTTTTTGTTTGGTTGTCTGATTTTTGTTTTAAGAAGGTGTCAATGTCTTATGTCTTAAGTTTCCACCCAATTATGGCCAAGTTTCCATCACAGAATGACAGACGTGCATCTATTATACTAAAGTTCTCTGTGAATTTTCATGACAGTAGTCAATGATGGAGAATTATCTTCCTCATCCTTTATTCTTCTGTTTTGATAGTAACATCCACCTCAGGTTGGTCTTTTTTTTTTATTTTTTTTTTTTTTTTTGTGGAATTGTTGCAGCAAAAAAGTAAGAAATATCTCTGGATAGCTGCTATCAGAAAATGTTTTGCCATTCTCAACAGAGGTAATTGGAAGTGATCGGATACTTTGCTTCGCTAAACTTACCTGGAGCAACATATTCCATTCTCAAAAAGAATACAGAGCACCAGGATGGAAAATAAAACAACATTCCTACCCACTCAGTTTGGAGAAAGAAAAGACAACCTTGTTATTTTGGTTCCAGTCTGAATAATTAAGATTTACTCCTCACATCCCTTTAGAGATGTACACATCTGAATGGATAGGACTCAGACTGTGGCTCATCATTGATCAAATTCTGTGTCTAATAAATGACAACATATGATTCAGTTTTCCTTGTATCTAGGTGCTGTGTGAAACTAACCAACGTGTTCAACGGGGAAGGGGAGAAGAATGACACATTATGGTAAAAAGGTCTAGTGTTCATGGACATCTACCTGATCTCCCCAGGAAGTCATCAAGAAATGCACTAAGAAAATGTCATAGACATTCAAAGGAGGACCCAGGTCAATACTCAGATACTTGAAAACCCCCCAAAATGGATCCAAGGAGTAATCTTCTTCCTTTATGCAGTCTCCTAACATTTTCTGGTTACTCTGCTTTGCCTGAAAGGGCCATAAAGACACATATGATTTTTCCTGGGTCTAGAAGGAGGACCAAGGAAGGAGACACAAGGCTGTGTCCTGGAGAATAGGGATATTCTCATTCCCAGACTCTGCTCTTTTGCCTGCTTCTGCATTTTGCATGCAAGATTTGTTGAATAATAAAATAATCATCTGGTGAACAGGGACATGAGCACGGGATAATTAGCCTGTTTTCCTTCATCTGGCTTTTCTAGCACTATTTTTTTTCTTGGCATACTCACAGTCAGATTATTTGGAAGTGATTATATACAAATACTGCTTGATCTATGACACATTATTATCCAAGTACTGTACTAAGTCCGCAAAGTGAAAAAAGTAGAATTAATAGGGATTTTTTCTTAATACAAAAAAAAAAAAACCCTTATTAAAATCTTCTTCAACAAGTTCTGTGTTTGCATCAGTCAAATGTTTAACATTAAATCACCAATTAAGGAAGAAGGCATGCAGCCACAAACTTTAATGAATAACCCAAGTTATAACTGTGTATATTCTTACCCCCATTTTTTGGTTTAATGTAATTAATTAATTTGAGGGCTGTAACTGAGCAATGAAAATGAGAGCTAGAAATGATTTACCATAATTCCTCTGATTCCTCTGCAGATATTTTAGTTCATGAACTAATAATGATGACTTAAATGAAACCACAAGAAAAATCCCTAGCCAAGATCAGAACCCAGTGTGCCGGGTGTTTTACAAATGAAATGTTAGAAACAACCCTTACCCTGAAAAGCCAAATGGTTTGGCTGGACAATACTCATTGGAAGATGGAAACTAAGGTCATCTCTGTATGCAGGAATGCAGACAGATTTGTGATCCCAAAACTTCTTGGCCCCCAAACAGCCTTGAAACAACTACAGAACAGTCATGTATGGTAGAAATAACAAAATGTCGCACATCTTCCACATACATGGAGATGATGGCAGGTCCTAAACAAACATAGACTTTTCCTGAGCAGAAAGCAGACCCAATATCCAACCTGTGATTTACATTAATGGGTCTCTAGGTTTCTTAATGAGAAGAGGGAAACTCCCTGGCCCTGAACTTGTCCATGTACTTTCTTATAATGTTACAGTTAGCTCACTTTGGGAAACATCATTTTATTATAAAGGTCATGTTAGACTTTTGACTTAAGAGATGACATAAAACTTGAAGAAGACTGAAGACTTATTGCTGAAGCTGACATATTTAATGCATTTAAAGACACCAAGACCATCATTCTGGGTATCCATACACCAGAGTATCACTGTCAGTACTTAGAAGTGATATAATGGCATGCATGTGATCATTAACATCACAGGAACTCTCACTGAAATTACGTATTTTGTTCTTCTTTTTGTAATCCAGGACATATGCAAGGCTGGTAGGAAAGGAAAGGAAAGGAAAGGAAAGGAAAGGAAAGGAAAGGAAAGGAAAGGAAAGGAAAGGAAAGGAAAGGAAAGAGAAGTAGTCAAGAACCAAAAGCATCGTATAAGAAAATAAAAAGGAAAATAAGAACTCACAGTTAGAAAAAGGAATATGTGCCTATGGAACTCACTGGCACATATATCTAGTTTAATGTTAAATTAAACTCTATATTTCTACTATCATATGATAGAGAAGATGACTGAGTGGATAGAGAAAGGATATTTGGATTTAAAATGGTAAATTAAAACCAAATTGGCTTAGAAGGTAGAGAAAATCTTCATTCTTTAAGACATATAAACCATTCTCCATCAAAGCATTGGCAGCAGGAAAGTGTTTTTCTCCAAACCATGCTGTTTGCTAAAATTGCAGAATGCACTAAAACTAAAGTTTTTTAGCACCATCCTGTAACTCCATTGTCAAGAGAGGATAACGGACCACAGGGCTGTTCTGCAGGCTCTGAATTATTCCTAAACTACCAGATTGGAATTTTACATTAATTTTCATTAATAAACACGGTTAAAGTCTCAGGCCAATTGCAGTGAATTGCCTGTGTCACCAGTCTACTTGGATAGAGATTGACTTCCCAGCTCTGTTTTCTCACCATGCTAACCAAAATACATGCTTAACAAACCAAGCCATCACGCAGATACTTTCTTCAAGCAGTCTTCCTTTCTCTCTCTCTTTTTTTCCTCTCTAAAGAGGAGCTGAAGTGTATAATTACCATCAGCTTCCCTGCCTCAAAGCAAAGGTGAACACTGTTGCACTAATGATAGCCCCAAATTAGTGGCTGAGAAGAGGGTAATTAGAATCACGCTGCCAAAAGACATGAAGAACAGATTGTGTGTTCAGGAAACCATTTGGTAGATACATCTACAAATTAAGATGTCTGAGGAAACAGTGAGTCATTTAGCTGGCTTTCATGGAAAGCCCAATTTCAATATCCTCACAGCAGGCTTATGTTGATGTTAGAGCACAGGTACCCATGAAGATGCCTGTTCCCAGAGACCTGGGCAAATCAGAGTGGGGAGCAGGATGCAAAGACATCCCCTTTCTGCAACATTTCCAGTCCCTGCTTCATACCAAGTATATTCAGTGCACCCTGGTTTCTCCTTTGGAGCAACCAATCCCCTAAGTTCTGTTAACCAGAGTCTGCAGTCTGGAAGTGAACTTGAGACCAGGTGCCTAGAGGCAAATCATGCCAAATTGCCTTGTGCAGAAGGAATACACTCCCTATAAAAGGGTGCTGAGGTCATGAAATTGCTGTATGTGCCTGGAGACCTCTTTCCCAAGTCCTTAATGAGTGGTGTAGGAACAGCAACATGAATGTGGCAGGCTGACATGCATCCTGTTTCCATGCATCCATGCATCATAGCTTAAGGGGATGTTCTGGCTGCAGAAAGAGTTTCATGTTCACCAGACCTCCAGAAACCTTGGCTCTTCCTTCTCTGAGCCTCACAAGAAAGCTGATCTCCTGCTGTGGCAGAGGAAGGAGGCCATCCAAATAGAAAGGACAGCCAGAAAAACCTGCTACAGAGTGTGTATTTGATGCTCATCCTATCCCCATTTTTGAGCTCTGACTTTGTCCTGGAGAGGTCCCAAGGAAGTTCAGATCACCTCTCACATGTGCCACTTCTGTGGACCAGCTGAAAATCTTAGTCTGAGTGAAACTAAGACAGTAGCAACTGGATTTTACTTAGTTTTGTTCCTAAGGAATGCTGCAGAAAGTGGAAAGCAGGCTGGGGAATAACATGCCACTGATTCTATCCCAGGATGTACAAAATGCAACACTTTCTAAGTAATTAATACATCTTCCACTTAAGGCCTCAGACAGTTCATTCTGTAACACAAGGCCCTGTAGAGGCTCATATTGAAGACCTATGATAGCAACACAAAATGCTCAAAGTAATACATCTGAGGAAATCATAATAAAGGAGTAATTTCTAGGTATTTCTTAATTAGGCTTGCAGCTAAGCCAAGGTGCTTCTATTTACTTAATGAATTCACAAAGTTGGTTAAAACTAAAGAGTCAGTTTCCAAATATGTGTATATATATATACATATATATAATGTATATACATTTATATATATATATATTCAGTTCCTGGCAAAACTATAACCACAGTTGGTATAAATCATTCCTAATTGGGGCTCTCCTCATTCGTGCCAGGTGAGATTCCAGCTCTATATTTGGAAAACTAGCATTACCTGGCCTGCACATTGATTTACTTTCATTTAGAAATGAAAGAGATGATGGAAAGTCAGCATCTGCATCAGCATTGATCATAGCCTGCTTCAGGATACAACACCTGAATTTCAAGGCAGGGTCATCCCCAGCTTTTGGAAGTAAGCCACCATAACCTTGAGCTAAAAACTGGCATGTTTTTTTGTTGGGAAAGAGCATATGAAGGTCCTTGTGACTGTTTTAAGTTGTGGGACCCCAGCTCTTCTGAACTGAGAAAAGTCAGTGTATAAAACGTTTCTCAACACTCCATCCTTTGAGAAGACAACAAACCCGGCTACATAACTCACATTCCCATGGAATCCAAGCACATCACATATATATGAATAATTTTACTTTTGTCAAGCCATGATGGTGTAAGATATTCGTATTTAGGATGGATAATTGCAACAAGAGGAAATAAATAAATAAATAAATAAAGATGATTTGTTTAAGATGGAACTAGAAAATTAATGGCCTCGAGAAGTAAAGAGCAGCCTTTAAAGTCATGTCTACCAGGATCTAATTCCAGCCTCCTTGGGACATGATCTGTGCATGAAGTATATCACAAAGCCTTCTGTTGATATGGTAAAAGACACTGATCCTCCTAACCTCTTGTGTTTGATTGAAAATTAAAATAATTATGATAGCTCCATTTTTCCAATCTCTCCAATATTTTTTGCTTCTGATTTGCAAGAAACCAGATATAAAGCAAAGGCAATAGTAAGAGGAACAGAGATATTCAAGTATTGGTTGAAGATCTGCAAGTGACTCCAACTTTATTTGCAGCAAGAATTCTTTTTTTTTTTTTTTTGATTGTATCAAGGCAACCCGGAGGACTCCACACATCAGCAAAGAGTTCATAATATTTTAAATGTCATTAAAAGACGCAGGCACTTTTAAAAATAGCAGAACAAAAGTCCATAGATGTTACCACAGAACAAGATGTTGTACTCTAAGTATAATAGATTAGGTGTCTTACTTCTGGGAGGTCTTTTTAATCTTGAATATCTATGATTGCACACTAGTCTTGGCAGTCCTTCTGTAGAACTGCTACTACTGTCTCCAAGTGTATGTAAGCTTTTGTTTATCAGGAATGCAAATGTTTCCTTGTATAGAGCCTGCTCTCTTGGCATACCATGCCATGGTACTAAGTACATCTGTTGGCATAAGTATACAAGTTTTTCCCTTGTCAAGTTCTCAAAGACAACAATAAGTTGGACTTTGTTTCCCAGCACAGAATCAGTTATTTTACTGATGAAATCCATCTTCTGGCCTCATGAATCTGGGATGCAGCAGCCAGAGCTCGAGGTCATAGTGAGCTCCTGCTTAGTGCCTTAATAACAGAGCTATTAATAAGCTAAAGTTCCCAGCATTTTTAAGGTTTCAGTATTATTTTTCATGTTATCTGATAAATATTGCTCATGGTGTCTTGATTCCTAAAGTCATTTTTTTCCCTGTCAAAGTTAATGTCCTCATCTCTAAGGTCAAGTGTTGAAGGCTCCTCAGCTTACAAATCAACTCAATCACCGGCTCTCCTCCAAGACAACAACAGTCCAGTGTGTCCTGTGCTCACATCATCCTGCTGGAAGATCATAATCAGAGGAAGATCTACCAGTCATTGCCTTTCACTTGTGGAGTCAGTTGCCAAATGCTTGGTCTGCCAGCTAGAAGCTGCTCTGCCAATCTCCAGTTAGGACGAGGACCCCGGCAACCTTCCAAGCTGGAAATAGTTACAGGAGGAGCCATGGGCTCATATTTATTTGGCAGGGGGAGTAAAGCAGGAGAGGAGGAAGCAAAGCTTCTTTTACGCAGACATTGTTACAGGAGAACCTCAGAAGGACAGGAAAGAGAGTTTGACTCAGATGGAAAAACCCAAGAATCCAGATGCTTATCCAAAAGTCTTTGATCTATCAGTATGGAAAGTCTAGGTCAGGATTTAGGCTCTTCCTTGAAATTTGTTGTGCTTTTTTTAGTCTTGTTTGAGAGTAATCCATCTCAGGGTACCTCTGTTTCTCAACAAAACTCATAAAGAAGAATGGCAATGAACAAGTAAAATGTCTGAATGTTCATTCACATTCTGAGGGTTTTCTGAGGTTTATATTCATTTTATAGCTAATTAAACCTGAATTGCTTCCAAGTTTGTTCACAGTAGGCTTCCCATGTTCAGCTTATCACGAAGCTACTATTGAAAAACATACTAACTAATGAGTAGAATAAGGGTCAAAAGGAGAAAGAGAAAGTGTCATTACTTAGTATCTGAACAGAAAGTTATGATTTATACATGAAAGAAAAATTATCTTTTTATTTACTCATGACAAAAATTCACTCACCTTGGAAAGAGTAATGACAATTAACTAAATGGCACCAGTAATTACTTTAGAGGAAAAAATCCCATGTCGACAGGAAAAAGGATAAATAGATATAAGGAAGGAAGCACAGACCAGACTATGTCTGAAGTACTTGGAGGAAACAGCCTACCTACCCTTTCAGCTTTTTAAAAAATATAGTAGATAGACACCCACTCATTAGAGACATGAAGCCTGGACTCCTCTGACATCTTCATCTAAGACGTTGCAAGACAGTGCAGGCCCCGTTTTATTACACTGCTTCCTAATGTAGCTGGGACTACGAGAAGAGAAATGTGTGAATCCCTACAAGACTGGGCCGTATGCCATTTTCTGTTTTCTGAGAATTGTAATAAAAAATTCTCTTCCATTTATCAAATAAAGCAATAATATGTAGGCTTTACCTGGGAATATTTATTCCTTTACCAAGATTAAGCAAACACACGCATTCTCCAAAAAAGCACTGCAATTTAAAAAAAAAATGTTAAGAAGAGGGGAAAAATCAAATTTCACCCAAATAGAAACAGAAAAAGCTACAAACCTCAATGAAGAATTTTGATTTAACTGACAATAGTAGCAAACACAAATGTCCGTAAGCTTGTGCTTGTTTTCTTGGATATGTTTCTATGGTATTAAGTCAAATTGTCACTAACTGCCAAATGACAAAGTTATTTCCAGAAATTCAAGCTTCTCAGTGGCTTTACTGTAACATTAAAGTGCGAGAAGTTTGCCCAAAGAGTCTCATCAGAGGAAGACAGAGTGGGCTAGTTGTTAAATTGCTGCACTTACGAGGTCTTTAGAGAAAAATTAAGTAGGAGGGGTGATGGAATGAGTTGAAAAATTAGTCCAGTGAGAGTGGGTTGATGACATCCAGGATTGGGATTAACAATGGGGCCCTGTTGTAATTTGGAAATACTGTGAATCAAGTAGCAGTGAAATTAAGGAAGTCTGGTTTACAGTGGCTCTTTCCTGTGCAAATCCTCCAATGCCTTTATATGAGCGGCATTATTAATAAGTTTTCTCTCCTCTGTCTTGATGCAAAGCCTCTGAGGACTCTGTATCCTTGAGACTACATGTGTCAAATTCAGTTGATAACTCCCTCTTCTTAAAAAAAAAAAAAAAGAAAAAAAGAAAAAAAAGGGTTTTTGAGGGGAAGGATGTGGAGGCAAGATAAAGAGATGAAAAAGTAGACAGACACAACCAGACAATGTGATTGGGTGCATTTTGATGTTTTGGAGGCCAGAAAATAATAAATTAGTCTACCAATCACAGGTAGGAGTAGAGAGTACTCTGTATGGAGATGTTATTGCAGATAGTGAATAAAACACTTAAGTAGTATCTGCCTTAAAACAAAATTGCCTTGTGCAAGGGATAAAACAGTGTCATCTTATGTCTGTTATCTCATCACAAATAGTGTGTGTTATTCAACAGCATATTTCAGATCCTGTTTACCTCCAAAAGCAGCTCAATTGGTAATGGGACATTAAAGGGAAAAGTCAGAGGGCAAAATGACAAGGAAATTCAGCATTTTCCTCTAACTAGAGGGACCTCGTCCTTCTTCAAACCATGTGGTTATCACTGCTGGGTGCCAGTCATTGCTCTTTTAGGGGTGTCAAGCTACCTTATTCTGTCTTGGCTCCTACAACCTCACTTTGGCCATCAACATGCACCAAGCAGAAAGCTGTTGAGACATCAGGACACTCAGTAGAGGGAAAAGGTGTGAGCTTGATGGACTGAATGCAAGGTGATGGTTCCAAGAAAACCAATCTGGAAAGTTTATTGCAGGTTGCATGATAATTGTAGGTAATTTATTTGTGCAACAATGTGATTAGGAGAACCGGACAATTTATTAAGAGCTTTTTTTTAAAAAAAATCCTGATTGATTGCCCTTTTCCAAGTATTTTGAAAGTCAGTCCTGGATTCAAGCAAGTGAATTTTCTATCCAAAATGATTTTTTTTAAAACAGTAGTGAAAACCAAGTGCAGTTTCTGCCTGCTGCATAGCCATCCATCCTCCATAGAAGAAGACATATTAGAACACTTTAGAATGCATAAAACAGTTCAAAACAAATGCAAATATGATAAAAAGAAAAAAAAAATCCAGGCTTTTACATAGGTTTTAGTGGATCTGAAGTTACTAGAATAGCTCCTCTCCTCTCTGTTGGGTGACTAGTCTTACAAAAGCCTAAAGAAAATCAGGTAAATTTGCCCATGCCAGTTGTGCTGGCATCCCAGACATCTGTCCAGATCCTCATTGTCTTCCAGCTCCTGTTCAAAAATGCTTTAGGTCTGTTGTAGATCCTGTAATATATCTGAAAGCTTAATACAGATGTTTCAGCTACTTAAAATATCTCAGATGGCTCTAGCTGCGTAAATTTGGATATCTGAATCTCACCCCAGCTGTCAAAGAATGCTCCTGCATGCACTGCTTACTACACCCTTGGTCAATTAGTGTTAATATGTTCTTCTGTTCTTAAGAGTCCTGTGAAATACAATTTTGTTCTATTCTAGACAAATGTTCAATTAAGAGCACTCCATCTGTGGCCTCACCAGGGCTGAGTAGAGGGGAAGAGTCACCTTCCTCTACCTGATGGCACAGCTTTTCCAGTGCTAATGAAGCCCATGATGCCATTGGTGTTCTTGGCAACAAGAACAGGGTACACCGGTGGCTCATGGTCACCTTGCTGTCCAACAGGATGCCTAGGTTCTTCTCCAGAGCTGCTCTCCAGCAGGTCAACCTCAACCTGTGCTAGTGCATGGGGTTATTCTTCCTCAAGTGCAGAGTATCCTAGTGAGTAATCCTAGGAATGGGATAACCTGATTTCAATTATCATGACAGGAACCATATGCAGAGAGATTCTTATAAGCTATATATCACATACACTACTGCTCCCAAGCTTCAAGCAATAAGGTGGCTCAGGTTGCTCAACATTAATGGTTTTCAGGCCCTGGATCACCACTAGTCCATGGAGTAAATCATAGCAGAGCTTAAATCTAGCTGACAAAATATGTGCAGAATATATTTTAAAGTTACAAAAAGCCTTTATGATTGTTAAGCCAACAAACTTCATTCTTTCTTGTATTTTATAAAGGACACAAATGTCATTAAATAAATGGATACTGCCTGTTCCTGGCGGACTCCATTACAGTTCCACATTACTGAGCATAGCAGGAGATGACAGGAGTAGGCAGAGTCATGGCTTTCAACCTCGTACCCGTTCTCACTAAAATCTTTCTCAAAATAAACTTACTGTAACTCAGAAACACCTCCCCCTTAGGCTGCAATTTCCTCCATAGTAACAGGATGCGGATGAGGTTGGTTCCCAGTGTGGGCTAATCCCTCAAGTATTTTTGAGGATGTGAGTACAGGGATGACCTGATGGAAGGACATTTCAACCTTGTTGATAATGACAACAGGTGAAGCCATTTCAGGACAGTAGTTTTACAGGGAAGATTATAAACTAGACGTGGGCAAAGGAGAGCAGTGCCTGCAGTTTGTTCAGAGTAGGTTGTTACAGAGATTCATCAGATCAAGATCTGACCAGCTTGAACCTGCTGAGCCTGAGACCCAGAGCATTGAAAGAGAAACCTCTGGCCCTCCAAGGGTTAATTCCACTGAATAACAGCGGGAACAGGCTGGTATTTTTGTGTACATAATACACATTTTTAAAGCCTGATATATTCGCAATATGCCAGCAGGAAGGGCCTGCTGAGCTGGTTCACCAGTCCCCTTTGGGGGTGCAAAATCCCCTTGTCCCTTTACTTATGGAACAATTGTAAGCAAAACAATTTCATATACTCCAAATATTTTTTTTTTTCCACAGCCAATCTAAAACGGAAAAAGAATCACTAAGCGATTGGATCAGATTCCTCACTCTGCAAAGGAAAAACAAGACGACAGCCAAACCTCTTAAGTCTTTTCACACATGGAAGGCCAGGCAGCCAAAACTCTCCTTCATCATTTCCACGTTCTGCCTTCAACACACTGAGCATTAGAGAACAGCACTTTTTTTTCACATAACAAATGTCCCTTCACCAGAGAAAAAGAAAAAAGTATAAAATCACATGCATCTATGTGCATTTTTAAGGATTTCTGATTTTTTTAAGCTTACAGAACATTTTTATTTTCTATGCATATGGGAAGTAGGATGGCCTGTTGACTCGTCACTAGACTTTACCCCCATTCTTTGAGGTCACTGGTAAACCTCTCACTACCTATTCAGAAAGCAAAATTCCACTTTCATTTTCAATTATTTCCTTTTTATTGGTCAGAGGTTTTCAGAGTTTGGAGTACACCAATATTGTTCCAGATAATTCCACATTTGCATTTTAGTCTTACAAAGCCTATTCATTCTGCTACAAACAAATCAACATTTTTGCAAAATTTTTCATTTTCAGTCATTAGTGAACAGTGGGTACGGTAAGGGGAAGAGTAGACCTGAAGTCAAAAGAATTAATTTGCTTTTAGTAAAACTTAACAAATTCCATAGCATTACCTCTGTTTTTCCTCCTAATTTAGCATGGTCAGAAATACCATCATGTGTCATTAGCAATAGGTGACAGAGTGAACAGACCAGGCTTTCAGCCAAAGCATCTTAGGGAGCAGAGTCTGAGTTTTGTCAGAATCAGCAGGGATCCTAGAGGGGTTGACAGTCATAAAATTTGACAGTCCCGAACCTCCACGCAATGCAAAATTCTCAAACATCACTAGCACAAGAGCAGAAAAAAATGGGATTGGTATGAACGTAATACTGAACTATGAGACTAAGCCCTGCTTACAGCATGGATAATGTCCAATTCCCCACCTTATCAACCGGATACAGTATTTAAACATGTTTATACAAGTCTCTAGGAAGATATGTGTGCACATATATCAACAGAGACTGGTTTCCAAATTAATGACATTTTAAAGGTAAAAACACGTTTGCAACATTGTCCAGGGCTTTAGAATCCAACTTAAATTGATACTTAAATCTAAGGAACTTCTGGAAATTCTGGCAGCGCTAGTAAGCAGGGATTTCTTGGATTTTTTTTTTAATTAAAAAAAGTGGTATAAAATTCAATCACCTTTTTGTGTTCTTTCCTTGGACCTAAATCTCTGGTCCTTTCTAAACCCAAACAGCCTAGTAAGCTCTGAAAAACTCTGGGGTCCAGCTTAGGTTCACAATGGCCCATCTGGAAACTTTTACATTATGTTTTTCTTCTAAGAAATCAGCTCAATAGGCATAAAGTAGGGGTTTGGCAGGACTTGATGGATTTAAAGGATACCAGCTAGCAGGTGTCAGGAAGTTTCTAGTGCTACTTCCATACTGTATTGCTCTGGGATAGTGTTATTTGTCTTATTTTGGTAACTCCCATGAGTCCTGGACTTGTTCTGCTAAGCAGGAAAACCCAGATGCTGCCTGGAAGAGCAATAAAAGTAAGTTAACAGTCATTTCTGGATTTGATGTGCCTCATCAAAATTAACTCCATATAGAAATGTATCCATAACAAATCAAAGCAGCTTAGCAGGATTCCTAATGACTGTGAAATCACCTGCTTAACCCAAAATGCAGCTCCAAGGTTATCTTGAAGAAGCAGAAAACTTGGCTGCAAAACTGGCAGCACCGGAACCATGGTGCACAAAAGAACTCCAAGTCCACTTCAGTTTCATGTGTTTGGCGTTTGGCAAGACTTGAGATGCACCAGTTCATCAGGACCATCCCATTGGTACTGGAGGGGTGACATCTCTTTGGGGTGGCCAGTGGTGGCCAGGCTAAATCCCCTAGTACAGGAAGTGTCATTAGAAATTGATATTTAAGCAACTAAATTCTGACTTGGGTGACATCTTATCCTTAACTATTGCCATCTACCATCTGTATGGGAAACCTCTCTGAACATCCCTTTCCCAGCACACATTTAACCTGTTCATTTGCACACAGTGATCAGAGTAGGGAGGTCTGTGCCCTCTAGAGAGGCAGCTGGACCTCAGGCACATCTCCCAAAACATTTCAAGCAGCTCAGGATGCCTTTGTTCATACAAACTGACCATGTCAGCCCTGTCTCTGACTTTTATACAAGAGAACTATTCACTTTTTGCTTGAATGAGGTCTACCACCCGGCTCACTTATGATGAGTGGTAGGTCTATGTCAATTAGTGTGTGCAACTCTAGAAGATGAATAATGCAGCATTATGTGAACATCAGCTGTAACGGCTGATGCATTTTGGTGGGGCACTGTTCCTGTCAAGTGTCAGCTGAACAGTTTCCAGCCTCTGACTCCTAATAAGAAGCACTCTTCACCAAGTTAATTCATTAGACAGGGAGCAAACATAAAAAACAAAAAACAAATACCAGTAAAAAAAAAAAAAAAAAAAAAAAAAGAATTGTGGTTTCTTCCCCCCTCCCCCTTTTTGTTTGAGCCATCACATTTCTGTCCCTGGGTTTCTGGAGTGAGGCTTTATGATGGAGTGAATTTCTAAGAGCATGAACATCCCAAGAGCAGCAGCACTGAATGAGAACAAGGACATAGGAAGGAAGTGAACCATAACCTGCAATTAAGGACAGTGCCCTGCTTTGATCTTCTGGAAGCACCTGAGAGGTCTTTTGTATAAACCATTGCTGCTTCTCTGAAAATAGCCAATTTTTGTGAAAGGAATGTCTTCAAAGCCTCTTAACTTCCAGGGCAAGAGCAGAACAGTGAAAATGCCCAAAACTTTCCTGAGAAAAGGGAAAAATCATCTACTATGACAGGTATCTACCTAATTATTTCTATCACCTCAACTTTCGAGTGCCCAAGTCATGCTGTTCATAATCGACACCCAAAGATGACATGACTCGCAGTGGGATCAGAAGGGCAATGTCTCCTCAAATCTTTTAAAATACCAGGTTTATGTCCATCACTCAGTTCTTCTAGCTTGTCCAATGAATTGTCACTGTAAATCAAAAGGGAAGATCCTTGAAAATCAAAAGCCTGGAAGACTTTGGCCTCCTTTGAAAACCAAGATGTTAGAGACAATCCATCCATGCAAACCTAGATAGCAGCTCTCCCTTCTTTCACTCTTTGATTATATTCTCCAAAGTGTATTTTTGTTGTGAGCCATTCAAATTTTGCAACTTCGCCATTTGTGATGAAATTTAAAACCCTGTCTTCTGGACTCAAGTGTTTGTAATTCGGTTTTCAGTGCACGAGGATGAACAGAATCAAATGAACATCTGGGCTTCTAATATACCCTTCGTTTAGGAGGCCATATGCTTTCTTGGTTTGGAACTTAAAATAAAAATGGGTAGGGGGATTACTGCTTTTATTGTAGTTATTTGCTTTTATTTGGTCTTCCAGATTTTAAGCTTTGTGAAAGTCATATAGCCGAGCATTTCTCTACAATAATTACACTCAAAAATTATTTTTACAGCCAAATTCCTGAACTCCCAGAGCTGATAGATGGCACTATTATGAGATTTAAGGTAATGAGTATCTGCTATAAAGTGGGATGCTTATGTGCCGCAGTAGTATTACTATAAAAAATAGTAACTTTGAAAGCCACAAGCAGTGGAAATAACTGCATGACATTTAAAAAACTCCAAGGTAAACAGATTTTGTTCTTGAATTCATTAGCCTTCTCAAATTGAACTAAATAAAACTGTACTTGAGCTTGACAACCACAACAGTAAAACCAAGATACACTGCGCTCCAAAGCAAAAGAAAAAGTGAAAAGTGTAGTTTTCACCTGGGATCTGTGCTTTGGACAAATATAGGTGTTGCAAAGGGTAAGTGCTCTGGAAAAGCAGGTCTTAGACATCTCACATTAAATCTCCCTCCTCCTGGATCGTGGGATGTTCTGGATAGTGTCTGTGCAGGTTGCAGAGCCATGAACCTGACAAGATTTAATAACATACCCTCTTCTAAGGACCGTTTTGTGAAAAGCAGACAGTCAGTTTTAATGAGGTGTTTCAGATATCGAGAGTCTCATGTTCCCTTTACAGCAGCAGAGGAACTTGATCTGTTCTTGTGTTCACAGTTTCATGACATGGAGTGAACCAACATTTTGGCTGGGGAAGATGCATCTCTCTCCTCTCATCTGCTCTTACCACCCAGCTACACTTCTGGCCACACATTCCAGACTTGCACCCTGTGGCAGGTGTGCATTTGTCAAATTCATCTGTCAGCCAGATTAAACCACTGAAATATCAGAAAATGAACTGGGGGCAGAGAAGGAGGAAATGATTTTGCCATTTCAGTGAGTTAAATCAGCTCAATAGAGAGTTGAACCACCCAACAAGGATGAAGAGAACTACCTGGCTGACTGTAAGAGAGAAAGGAGGACATGGGCAGAGGAACATAGCTGAGTGGGTGGTTTTATGAGAGTATTTCTGCAGGCTGTTACTGAAAGAAATAGTCTTTATAAGGGAGCAACAAGGGTGGGATGCTCTGGAAGGGAAGGGAAGCCTGGAACCAAATGTGATAAGCAAGGCAAGTACGTGTGCTGGCCTGACCAACAACAGAGCAACACCAAAGTACCCCAACAGGAAAAATAAAGCAAATTTGGTGACAGTTTGAGATCAGTCAATAGCAGTTGTTGTCAGACAAGCATATAGTGACAAAATCCAAGGCCACATCAGCAAGTCAAGGCAGCAAGCCAGGATGAGGATGAGGTATGTGGTCATGGGCAAACACACTCATGCTTACCATGTAGCTCTGGCAAAGGCTGGAACACATATGCATCTGTGGAGTAAAGGGAGCATGGCCAAATGAGTCTACTCATGACTTTTTCTTACATGGGACTGATCCAAGATTACATGGCACCACCACATCAAAGATGACTTTCAACACAAGTATCAAAATCTCTAGGAGGGAAGAAGAGGCTGCAGATCCTACAATGCATGCAATGGTCTGTCATATTCTTTCTTACCCTTGTCCCCAGCTATATACTCCCATCATTACCATTTTACCCATATTATCCCTGTAGTTCATCTAACTCAAAAACCAGTTTTCATCATCAGAGAAATCATCCTACATAATCAAATATTTGAATTTCTACCAACAACTCACCCTCCACCTTGGTATCATGGGATCAGATGCATTAAACTCTGCTTATAAAGGATGGACCAAGAATCTCTAGACAGAGTAGGCAGAAAGGGTAAGATCCCTTCCACTAAAAGCATCTCACCCACATCATAAAACTGAATGGCAGGATCACTGACACCGAACAAGGTAAGGGTTCCCTGCATTAATGGATCTTGCAATTAAGGATGGAACTGTAACAGCGAGATTTTTTTTTCCTGGTGTTTCCTGATTTGCAAATGGTCACAAGTTAAGATTTTTTTCCCTAAATCAACATTTGGCTTCTTAGTTTTCTTTTATCTTTAATTAGAGGTGATTTTTAAACTTTTCCATCTTGTCAGCTACTGAAGTGTACTATTTCTGCACTCTAAAGTGATGTGACTCTAGTAGCTCCTATTAAATCCTTAGAATTTTAGGGAAGGAAAAAATAATGATATCAGAGGGCCACAGCAGGAGAGTCAAGGAGAAAGAGCAACTTGGCATTCAACAAGAAATGGAAACTTTTCTCTGAAAAGTACTGAGCAATCATTAAATTTCATTAATATGCAATGACAGAAAGGAATACTTTGTGTGTCATCAAAAAAGCAGCCGGACTGTGGAGCTGTTTCCTATGTGTGTTTTCACATCCTGGATGCAATGAAATGGTTTCCTGGAAGCTGGTGTGAAATGCACCCCCAGTCCTAAGGAAAGGGGACGTCCTGGTGTTGGCAGAGCATTGGGATGAAGTAAGGTCACTGGAATGCCAGCCCCACCTGTTGGTCTCACTGTCCATCTGAGTTGCCAGAGCTTTACCAGAAGAGTGACTAATCCCTGCTGGAAACACTGGACAGCTTTCCAGGCCGTGCTGTTCTGTAGTGGCAGAATGACAGCTCCCCAGATGAGGAGTAGGAGCTATTGGTATTGTATATGTTTACACATTGTTTGTAGATCTGTAGATGTTGGCTCAGGGTGGGCAGATTTGGACCATCCTGACTTCTTCCATAAAAACACTATAGGTGAAGGAAGCACTTTTCTTTATATTTTATTTTTATTTTATTCTCAGAGAATTAATAAAAGGATGCCCAGCTATTCACATGACTCTAAAGTTGGCTCTGACTTTTTTTCCCACAGATTTAAAGTGACCTCCTCCCTTTTTTGCACCGTCCCTTCTGAAATAAGACAGCGTTGTATTAGATCAAACTATGTGGGGGTCTGCAGGAGAAGCCAAAAAATCATAATGGAGAAGGAACCTCAGGGTGAGGCTCCCAGCAGGGAATGTGTCACGCAGGTGGCCCTGGAGAGCTGAAGAACAAGCTGTGGTCTTCATGCCTGGTGGCTTGCTGGCTTCACTGTGACTCCTTAGTGTCACTCAGACTGGAATTTATGCAGCCATAACATACTGTGAATGCAACCGCAGCATGCTCAGAGCTCCTCTGGCTCTGGGCAGAAAGATCCGTTTTCCAGGTGTTCCGTGGAACTGGCTTTCTTGTCGTCTCTTCCTCTTGTGTTGTCCTGGGCGCTGAACTCCTGTGGTCTAACCAAGATACTGAGGATTAGAAGGGAGCATGCAGGTGTAACAGGATGGGATTTGTTAAACTACTCAGAGAACATGAGCAGGTGTCTCCAGACTTAAATTCAGGAAGGGGAATAGGGGATTCAAAGGCCATTGCACTGGAATGAGGCCAGCAAGGAACTTCCAGTTATATTCTCCTCCCCTGCAATGTAGATTTAGTGAAATTATTTTCCCAAACTGTTTCAGTTTTCCCTACTTGCTTACTAATGAACCTACTTCTTTTGAAGAGTTATAGAGGAACAAGTTCCAGTAGAACTTCTAGCATCCAAGAGTAGAATCTCTATGCCCTCTTAGAAGTGTATTTTCAAATTGACTCTGAGCATCGGTTTGGGTCCCAGAGGGCCCTATTCTCAGTTTTGCCTGTGCAGAAAGCTCACTGTGTGACTCCAGCCAAACTCTTCAGGTTCATCATGCCTCTGCACCCATTTCGTAACTCCTCCATATCTTAAAGTATGGAGGAAAACAGAATATTATGCAACACTCAGGGATGGTGATAGGAAGGACAGCTCAGAGGCAGCCAAAGGAAAACATATGACAAATAAACTGAAAATAAATGGATTAAACTGGCATAGGCCTGCTGAAGCGCGACTAGTTCAGCCTTTTGCAAGGAAATTGGTTAAATAACACTGAAGTTTTAATAACCTGATAAATGAGAATGTTCATGAGTTATTAGAGAGGATATGTTTTCCTTTGGTTATTTCCTGCAGCTTTGTGCATATGAGCATCTCCACAGCTGGTCCGTCATTGTAGCATGCCCTGAGAGAAAGCCGTCAAACGCAGACCACTAATAATCTAGGGGGAAGTCAGACGAGACAGAGATAACGATCAGTGTGCATTCTTCCAAATGAAACCCATCTCTTACTGCTTATTTTAGAGTCACATTCCTACTCTCATAAATCACAGACACTCCAGAAAATCTTGGATTTGTAATTCTTCCCTATCTTAGGCACTCCAAAATGCTGCTTCCCACAGATCATTCAGCATTGTGATTTGTTTACTCAATGTTGCCTTCAGACATGCTTTGTCCACCAACACTTTGCCAACACTGTTCAGCACAGTACTACATGCCAACCAAGCCCTTGAGACAGGCTATGAAGATCTTCCATGCACAGATTCTTAGCTGTTATGAGCATTAGCAAGCCCGTTGTTTTTCAACCCCTTAAACTGCAAACAGCAAAGATTCAGAGGACTTTTCAGCAAACTGCTATTTGTAAGATAATATATCACTTGCTTTGTGGAAGTTTCTTAATCATATCTAACCTTGTTAAAATGCATCCTCACTTATTCGTGAAGAATGTGAAAGAGAAATTAAAAAAAAAAAAAAAAGAGGAAATTTGTTATTTCAACTGTATATATGGAAGCATTTTTTAGTGGAGTTGGGATGAAAACCTTGAGCTGACAAAAGTGTTTGTACATTTCAGTAAATAAAGACTTCTTTGTAAGGCTGGAAATATGAGTTCTAGTTATTGTTCCGTCAATCATAGTTTATACAGTTTGAGTGAGTCTCTTGGTCCCTTACCGTTGATGGCTTCCACCTATAAAATGCAGATAATAACGTTCACTCATTCATTGTCATGAAACATTGGGAGACCTTCCAGCTGAAATAATTGGGCTATCATCTCAGGCAGACCACGTACAAGACTGTCTACTCCTAACCTTGAAAGGAAGATACAGTGGTTCCCTCCTAACACCTAATAAAGTGGCCCCAGGAAATAGGCACAACCGTGATTGTGTGACAGTCAGAATGGCCCTTGATAAAGCAGTAGTCAAGCCATGGACAGTTCCCAAAGGACAACATCCCTTTGGAAGCCGCAGTATCTCTTCCCCTTAATCAGGGTTCCTTTACAGTAGATGACACCTCAAGGCACATCCCATTCCCGCCACTCTCCTCTCCTATCTCTTTGATGACTCTGAACTCCTTCTTTCCAGGCTCCTGCATCCCTGGCAGCAACAGCAGTGATCGTCAGTGCAGAAAAGTATTTTTCCATACCTAGTTGCTCTTTTTCCCTCCATCTTCTCTTCCTTTGCTTCTCTTATGCTCCTAGGCTTTTAGCTTCCAGCAAGAGCAAACTCTGCATCCATCTAGTCTGAGTGGATGTAGAGTAAATTCCAAAGGGTTCTCCAGTTTCTATTTATAAATCCACTGGGGTATTATTGTTATTGTTTTGGGGGCTGGAAGTTAAAAAAAAAAAAAAAAGGCAGAAGGAAGTGTGCCCTATTTGTGTAGATTTGCTGTCCTGGAAGATTTTGGGTGTCGTTTGCAAATCTGCTCGCAACCGGCAGAGCAAGTATCCTTGTGGCTTCAGCAGAAGGAAGGGGCAAAGCTCCATGAAAAGTCGAGTTGTGATAAATTTTCTGTTGCCATTGGCTAGCAGTCTTGGGTTGGGGAGCCAGCCAACTCAGGTGCCAAGAGGAAATCTGACACAGATGACAGTCTGACTTCGAGTATCTAGAAAAAAAAGGTCAGCCTGCTCTGAGTGTGTGTGAGAGTGTTTTTTTTTTTTCTTCTTCTTCTTCTTCTTTAATAACTTTTATAAGTTTTGAGAGGGGAATCCAAGCCTCTCAGTTTCAGGCACAGGAACAAAACAGAGCGCTCCATCCAACTCCTGGCAGGAGTCAGGGAGAGACACTTCAGATGCTCTGTTGCAATCAGGATCCCCGTGTCCACCTTCCCAGCCTCCTTTTTTTTTTCCTTTTTTTCTCACACATGAAGTGACCTGAAAAGAACCCATCTGGTTATACTATTTCCCTCGCTCACAGCAGATTTACAGTGGCTCCAGTAACATTGCGTTGGCAAAGGTTCCCAGTTGCGCTGCCTTTCGAGCCCGCAGCTGTAGGTGGACATCGGAGCTCAGCACCTGGTAGCCCCTAAGCGACTTCCACTTCCGTGCTCCCAGACTTTGAATACGGGGCCCAAACCCCAGGATAAAGGACCAAGTTTAGAGCCCTTGTCCTGGCTGAATAATGCATTTGGCAGTGCAAACACCAGGTCATTGAATAAGGAGCTATTTGTTGGCAGCAAAGAGTTTGACTTGAAGTATTTCATTATTATTATACTGAGACAGCTATGGCTTTCATTCAGGACTGGGATTCCCTCATGCCAGATGCAGTGCAAATGTATAGACAAAATTCCTTTAGAATTGTACTTAGAATATATGCATATAAAGCCAAGAAATAGAACTAGATTTCCTGTAGCAACTATAAATACATTTATTTACTATGCTGATAGGAACTCATTTTCTGGAGACTAATCCTGTAAAGGCTAAAATGGATAGAGGCAATCCGAATCCTTCTAGCCCAAATGGTTTCAGGGTAGAAATGTAATCCTGTAAAATCAAAATGTTCTGACAAGGAAAGTAAATGTACCAATCAATGTCACTAGGTAAATCACACTGGAATATTTTATTTTGTTGATCTCCTGTGAGGCATTTCATTTCCAAACAGTTCAGTAATATTGTCCTGTTAATGAATTGCCTTATGGGAGTTGTAGTTCAAAATTTTATTCATTCTTGTGGAATGAATTGCCAGAATGACATTGCCCACCATGTGCTTAATATAATGCATGCATTCTCCTCACAGAGCTTTATTTGGTGCATGGCAATAGATGTATTCTGACCACAAAATCTTCCCCCTGCAAAGAGAAAAGATTAAAACCACCTCGGAGACTATAGCTCCCCATAACCCACATCAGGGAAACACAGTTTAATGATGAAAAAACCCCAAACAAAGATTCATTTCAACAAGTCATACTATAACATTTCAATTTTAGGAAGGCTGAAATGTTTCTCTTCAGCTGAACTGTTGAGACAAAACAGCTCTATAATTTTCTTTGAATTTGCTCATCATTTCTGTGCCACAAACAATGACAAAGCTGCATTTCTTGTCCTAATAATGTCAAGGAGTGGATGGGAATTTCCAAATCTTAAATTGAGAAGTCACTAAATAAGAATAATACTTTCATGCAAAATGATTCATATACTTAAATGGCTCCATCAATGGGGATTCACACCCTTTCCACCAAACAATGGAAGAACATTGGAAGATATGCCCTTGTATCAATTTTTGTTGCCTGTTTCCAAATAAAGGGTACTTTCTCTATGTGAAAAGAGCATGACCATAAAGCACTCTGTGGAATAATATTAAGTTATAGTGGGAAATAGGTCAAATTTATTTTCCTTCCTTCCTAGTTATGCCTGTAGTCCAAGTATACTTTTTCTTTTTTTCATGGTTTGTTTTTAAGCACAAGGGAAGAAGAAAGGGCATGCTAAAACTAAAAAAAAAAGGAAACCAAATCCCTTTTTGCTGTCTTATGCTTTTAGTGTTCATTGATTACCTGTATAATGTGTCCACTAATTTACGAGCTGTAATCCCTACTAGTGTGTAGAGTTTTTGACACAGGCAAATCTCCAATAAACAAATCAATTGGGAGCTCAAGTTGTGCAGGAAAATGTATATTAATTTTTAAATTCATTCTCGTGCTTTGAAATGTGTTGTAACTTTATTTGTGATAAAAGATTAAAAAAAAAAAAGATAAAAAAAGATAAAAGATAAATAAAAAAAAAAAAAAACATAATCCTATTCAGGGATATTTATCCATTGCTGTAAGGAATGGCTTGGCAAAGGACAGTCTTTGCCTTGCTAAAAAACATAGGCGATTTTAGAGAGATTAGGCTGTGGATGTTGTCTAATAGTCATAAACTAATTTTCTTGTTCCATTAAGTATCAGGGGCTGCAAGACAAGGCAGTCTAATCATTTCCTAGAAATATGCTAGAGCCTGATAAATTGACCTGGCTTTACAAACCAAAGAGCAGGTGCAGTGCAGCTTGCAAGCTATATTTAAATCTGTTGTTCTCTGATCCATCCTGAAGTGCCTCTGGATGCGCACTACGAATATTCGCACTATAATATTATGGCAAAGATATGAGGCCACCTTAGCAACAGACTTTCTTCATAGGTTGACAGAACGTCATTTCATGAGCAATGGATTAAAGAGCAGCATCCAGAGCACAGCAGGATGTGCCACATGAGACTCTTCCAAATTCCCTCAATTCACGGGAGGGAGGGTGCCTGACAGATATTCACAGGTAATTACTATTTAACACAGTAAACTTAAGTAGGTGGTAGAGCAAATCACAAATCATCCATTTTTAGGCACTCTACATGCCACTACATGACATGTCTCCACTATTTAACTTTTAGGATAAACTTTAGGTCTATTGTAAAATACCTTTTTAAAAATTTATTTATTTTATTTTTTTATTGTTAGACCTATCATGAAGTCCCATTTGATCCAGGAAGAGACCTGGAGCGTTGGAAGTCTTGGTCCTGGCTCTTTACAAGGTGCAGAACTTCTGGATCATCTAGGGTGATCCAAAGAACTGGACTACATCTCAGAGAAAGGCAAAATTATAAAAGCAAACAAACCAGTAAAAATACTTATTTTTTTTACTGACAGTGTTGTGGAAAAATACCTTCTTGATTTCAGATGGTCTTCTGACCTCATGCAGGAAGTGTAAGAAAGTTGCATTCATGGAATACTATGGAATGCACTAAGAGGAGGTAAATTCTTTCCTATTCCTGAAGGGAACCGGCGGAATTCCAAGGGAAAAAGATTAGTATGATAATCTACATGGCAAACAAGTATGATTAATAAAAAACAAAGATGTCATCTTTAAATTCTTACCAGATCAAATCAACTCATATCAAATTTTTCTAATTCCAAGTTCCTTCAGGCCTTTCCATAGACTTTTCTTGTTCTTTTTAGAAAAACTAATTTCCAGACTCAGTTTGTTTGCCATCAACCCTGTTCCTTCCACATAACCTCTCTGATGACCTAACACGGGGGTTAATGGGTCCAATGCCATCTTTCATCTGGAAATCACGAGTGTTTTAAAAACAAAACTCAATGATCTGACTGTGGAGTTGAATCCTGATTCTGGAACAAAATCCCTTCATCAAAATGCACATTGGCTTCAGAGAGAGAAGCACCTGGGCAAATAGTCACGTTCCAGATTGCCTGTTTGAGAGTGGCATGAACTCCCTGGAGACCCTCATGCTCCACTGAGCAACACTCAATGGGTCATCGCTTCTGGCACCATCAGTGGGGTCATGATCAGACATTTTTGGGCAGTTTCCACTGAGCATTGACAGTGATTAATGATACATGGAAAGAACCATGTGCACACCCAGCTCCAGTTTGCACAGTCAAGGATGCATTTATGAGGAGAAAAATGGGCACTTTTTTGTTTTGCTGATTAGGAGTGACCCAGGATGTCCTACGTGGACACAGGACTCAGTTCTGTGTAACAGCAATTGGGTCTGTGGTTTCAGAACATGGACTTTCCTCCTCAGTGACTGGTACACAGTCTTTTGCAAGCAAAATGGATATTGTCAAGCAGAAAAAACAAGGCATCATTATTCTGAGTGGAAAAAAAAAAAAAAGAAAAAAAAGAAAACCAAGAATCTGAGCTTGTCACATTAATTTTAGTGGAACAAAGTGCCAGAACCATTTCAGCCTATTTCAGGTAAAACTCCCTTTGCTTAGGAAAAGAAAAAATCCTAAAATAAGGAGATGAATAGAAAACACGTAAGAAGCCAAAAATCCCAGGATCATAGGTATAACAGTCTGCCAAGGTGGGAAAACTGGGAATCTATGCTGAATTAAGGTAATCAGTATTCTACATGGCACTGAGGGAGAAGGCACTCCAATGCTGGAGGTGTTCCTTTCCTTTTAAATCCTTGCAAAGAAAAGTCAGAGTGAAGGTCAGGGTTAAATGACAATTTAATCCAATTTAAGACCTGCCTGGTGAAAGGGATTATCTTGTTCCTGTCAACACTAGCCATTTTGCGTCTGCTTGACAAGCCATCAACTTTTCTCCTCTAGGGTACATTTTTAGCTTGATTTGCTTCCTCCTGTGGTCCTGGGGTAATTAGTGTTGTAACTGAAAAGAGGTGCTGAAAATGGAGATTTTGGAGGGTGAGGAGCACTTTGGGGCTGTCTCTTTCAGCAAAAATTAGGATTTGCATGAGATTATGAGCATCACTTTGATATCACCAAGGACAGTTCAGGGAAACACATACTTCAGCCCTGAGGAATCCCTTTCTCCTGCTGGGAGCAATGCTTGGAGATCCAGTCTTTTAGGGAGAGCTGAAGTCATTGCTGACTGGCCCTCCAAGCTCTAGAAGCCTTGGAATCACCAGCCATAACCTTGTATTCACACCAGAATTTTCTCCTGGGTATCCCTTATCTAGGGCAGATGGAAAAAAAAAAAAAAAAACAAAAAAACACCAGAGCACTGGTGTATTCTCAAAAAAACAGCAATTATCGGCCATAATTTCTTTCAAATATAAAACTTTTGAATACATATCAATACAAGACTGTTAGTTGATCACAGTCTTTTAACATCTAAAGGACAACTATTAAACATCTAGATTGGGAGCTTGGCAAAGATATTCTTATTCTCTTGGGAATCATTTCAGCTTGCAAATTATCTTTGTAACCAAATACTCCGTATATGTGTGTGTTTCCACAATACTGCGTCAGCTAAAATACAAGCTCCAATGCTATAGCTGATTATCCAACTATTATTGAAGTTTTCATGGCATAAACCTCAGCCTGAGGCACTCAGGTTTTTTTTGAACCTTTTGCAACATCCAGATTCTCCTTAGTGATCTTGTAGTTCTATGAATCCTTCCCAGTTCATCAGTATTAAACTGGAGATGTTCTTCCAGACCGGTCAGCTACAGACAGACCACAGTCCTCTTGCCAATAGCATGAGGATGTCCTCTTGCTCACAGCCAGGAAATATCTTATTATATTTTTCATTTGGACTTATCCAAAAGACTAACAAAATTATTATTAATAATAATAATAATACAAAAGCTGATCTAAACTTTGGGGACCTTGGCAGGGATGAAGTGTGCCAGACAAAGAAGAACAACACTTAATAGGACTGTGTGAAGCAGGCATATAATTTAATGCACATGTTCTGGGTTTCTGCCCCCTGGTCATTGGTTTCTGGGATAGAGAAGAACGATGGAACACATTCTGAGAACTGTCAGGGTAATGATCTCCCAGTAGTGGCTATTCAATTTGTTTAATGGACTGGATGGCATAAACAGCATCCTCAGGGAGAGAAAAACTAATATGTTACCATGTCAAGATCAATAGGAGCTGATGAAGTGGTACTGATGCCTCTAAAAGAGAAGCCATTGTGGAGGATTTCCAGGTATGGGTTTGTGCAGTAGATTTGAAAACTATTGCAAATAGTAGGAAAAAAAATCTACTTTAAAAGGGCAAGAGACATATGAATTACAGCATAAGTTAAGACAAACGATGTACTGACCAATCTGGAATAAAAGTTGGTGAAACATAAGTGGCTGCAAATATTTGGACACTTTTTGAAAACTCCTAAATGTTGTATTAACACCTATTATTTATAACTGAATTTTCATCAGTAGCATTTAAAATACAAAGGGGTTCAGTTTCATCAACTTCTTTATATAAATGGGGATTTTGATATACAGGCAGAAGAATTTACTCCCCAGAAGCCCAGAATGAGAGCACCCTAAAAGTATCTATGTATTCTAACAGGACTCTTTATAAAAGAAGACACTGGATTTTGCGTGACTTCAGAAATAAGTTTGAGGACAAGCTTTATTTAATTACCCATTACAGAATCAGGACAAGAAAATCACTGGCTCCACCCATCAATCTGACCCTCTCCTGGGCCCAGGAGACCAGAGTAAGATGCAGTTCTCAGGGCAGTATGTGAGCCTTCAAAACAGTCACACATCTGTGTAAGGTTGGCTCTCCCTCTGCCGATTTCACAAGACATGTGCAAGCAAAAATTGTTTTGACTCTTTAAATAATAATGGAAAAGTTTAGCAGTGTTTCCCTCAGGTTCCTTTTTGGGAAGTGGAGATGGAACGCACTAACTCAAGGATGCAGCCAGCATCATAGCCCAAAGTCCCAGACCATCCGCAACGCTGTTGATTTCCCCCCAGCTCTATTCTGGACAGAGCCAGCTGGCTTTTCAGGCTGCAAAACTCAAGCACAGGGAGACTGGTTTGCTTTCATGTCCTGTCCCTACATGCAATGATAACATAAGTTAACATTAGTCCTACACTTGCATGTTAGAATTCACCCCCAAATCAGTCAAGGTTACCAAAATAATATAACTCCCAGTGCCCATATCTGAGGTTCTCTACTGTCTGGGATCTGAGTTTATGGTCCCATTCAAAGCTAGTTATTACATTATTTATGCCATCCAAACATTAGTCTGGGTTCCCTATACAAAGCTCCATGTCTTGATAAAAATTCTTATGCCTATACAAGAGAAACCTGTACCTGAAAGCTGTAGGATGTTTGCAGGAAGTCTAGGTTTTGCCTTAAAAAGTCTTTTCACACACCTCGCCATGACAAATAAGTTCTTTTCTTGTGACCTCTGCTGACCTATCCTTAGTATATGGATTCACGAGAGCAAAGGATCAAAGCATTTGGGTACAGATAATTCTTGCAAATAGTAATTGATGGGTACACAGTAACTTCCAGGATCCCTTTTTGTCAGTATGTGCCATGTAGCTGAATCAAGAACTGCATCTGTCTTTACCTCCCAGGGCTTTTCTTGTTCTCCTGGCAGCTCAGTTTGGAAGGAATGTAAAAAAAATTGAGGCACTCAGAGAAAGCATGTAACTATGTAATTAATTAAAAAAAAAAAACAACTATATGACTGATCTCCCAAATAAGATAAATCAAAAGACCATGTGAAGGACAGAGAGATTAGAAATCAGTATCTAAGTTACTTTTGTTGCTGTCTTTAATGTATTATCTGGGAAACAAAAGCTTGTCTTAGGAGAAAGAAAAAGATTTTTTTATCAGCAAATCTCAGTAAATGAACGTGGAGATAGGAGGTAACTGCTCCCTATAAATGTATAAAAAAGGGAAGAAGGGAAGAAGAGAAGGAAGGAAGGAAGGAAGGAAGGAAGGAAGGAAGGAAGGAAGGAAGGAAGGAAGGAAGGAAGGAAGGAA
>JAWLRI010001060.1:529367-540663 GCA_034781795.1 Crypturellus tataupa | reverse complement strand
GAAAGAAAGAAAGAAAGAAAGAAAGAAAGAAAGAAAGAAAGAAAGAAAGAAAGAAAGAAAGAAAGAAAGAAAGAAGCATGTATAACTTGGCATTTAATATCCATAGGTTGGAATCACATCTTTGCTATAGCAGAAGTGAGGTCCTGTTAGTGCATTTGTCTCCTCTAATAAAAACCATACATCTGCTCATGGTAGTAGTACATAGGAGTAAATGGCATTGCCAGCTGTGATATAGATTTCTAGACTGGAGGGGTGGGATCTGCACTTTGCCACAAGATATGGGACATCACTGTCCCTTTCAACTGCCAATGTGGTCTAACCACTAGTCTAGTCTTTTACAAATGATCGCCTCTCCTGACTTTATTTATCTGACTCCTTAATCTCTACTTCCCAATCCCAGGTGACTGAAGAGGAGGCAGTTTACCTGCTAAATCTCCTTTTTGACACTTTTATGCTGTGGATATTTGGGTTGAAACAATCAATGAGCTCATGAAAATGACATTGCAAGAGGATATATTTAAGAATCCTCCAAGGTCCATAGTAAACATCCATATGACTCTTCCTTAATACTAAAGGAATTTTAAAACAAAGCAGGCTATACGTGCATGCAAATCACAGTCTTGTAAGTCTAATGTGAAAAGACTTATAAGTAATAGCCAAGACATTCCACACTGGCCAGCTAATCTCTTTAATATCCTGATAATAAGAAAAAAAATTCTGAATAATTGCCTATCTCTTAACTTATTTAAAAAGGTTAGTTCATCAGCTTAGACACTGATGGATGTCCTCAAAGTACTTATCAGTTATTCATAGCAGACAAGAGAAATTTCAACATCTGCTTTCATTTATCCATCTGTAAAATGACCAATAGTGTGACTTATTTCTCAGCTTCAGCTTTTCAGGGTCAAATGCTCTGCTGGCCTTGTTGGCTGAAGTCAATGGCACTTGATATTTGTCCCAGATGATGGCCTTCCACGTTTCCTTAGCCAGTATCAAGGTCACATTATTAATAATTTTATTCTAAATAGTATAAAGTATTTCATATTTCTTTTGTTTTCTTTTGTTTTGTTTTTCCTTAAGACTATCTATTTTGAGATTAAGTTATTTAAGCCAAGATTGGCCTGTATTCCATATTTTCTCATGACTGCCATATAAATGTATGATTAATAATGGTCATTTGTTTTTCAAGAAAAAAATAAGAGGTGACTCATGCTTCAGTTAGAAGCACCTCTAAGAGAAATCTGTTACAGAAACTTTTTTGTTTTACCACATAAAAGAGAGGAATAACAAAACCCAGTGACTGAAAATCAAAGTCAATATCTAATGCATATCAGTAACTAAGTACAAGTGCTTACCTGCAACTTTTTAATAACTGAAAACACTTAAGTAAAGGCATGATAGTATTTCTACCATACAATCTCTTTAAATGTTGAGGATGGCAGGGTTCATCTTGAGATAAAGCCACCTAACTTTAGGTGACTAAATGTAGGTTTTCACAGAAAGTAAGGCTTGTATTCAGCCACTTTGAGACAGGTGTCTACCTGTCATAATTTAAGATGCCCTAGAGACCTGTATGGTGACCTGGAAGGAATCAGATGTTTTTGTAGCTCTTGTATCAGAGAGGCTTTTTTCATGGTAGATACAGTGAAATAGTTGCCCCATAACAATACAGTAGGAGTTCCTCTTCAGGGACCTAGAGTTCCTCCATAAAACACTGATTGTGTTTTTACAGTTAACCTCATTTTTATGAAAGCATTATGAAAAAGAAGGTGAAACTATGATTCATAGCCTACTCAAAGAAGCAAAAAATATGTAAGTTCAAATGGGTGAATTTATTCCAGATTACAGGGAAAACCAGAACACCCTTCAACTCCTCCCAAAAAGCCTGTATTATGATTGCTGCAGAACTCTTAGCCAATGCTCCAAATCTTTATGAGATCTCCAAATGCAGTTACAGTCTACTATTTATTCACCTATGGTTTCCTAGAGAAATTTCTCCAGAAAAAAATTCCTGGAAGTTCATAAGAGTTATGACTTTTTCTGACTGATCCTATAGATGTAGTGAGACAAAATTGTAGGTTAATACCTGAGGAATGGGAATGTGGTTTTGGAGGAGAGTGGAGAAAAATGTTATTCCAAACGTTAAATGATAATCACTTGGCCAATATTAACTGAGAGCAAATGGTGAGGTAGGAGAGATGGCTCTAAGTAGTGATAGATACACAATTAGACAAGATATAATATCCAGGGAATTAGAGATATACAATATCCAGGGAATTACAGATATACAATATCCAGAGAAGAGTGCCCATAGCTTTCTCATACATGCAAAGAGATTAAAGTTGTGTGATATTATGGTATTGGTCGAGGTACAATATATGTGGTCCTTAAATAGTAGGCTAAGTCATTCTCTAAAAACAGACTCTAAACCAAAACCTAGGGGGACAGGCATAAAATAATCACAGAAATTCAGGGTTGGAAAGGATCAGGTATCTGTGATTCCAGTCTGGACCATGAGATGTTCTCCAGAATTGTTCAACACTGTCCAGGGACTATAAGCTCTTAATCAAGGATTGCTTACTCAATTCAAGGATTCTTCTGAGTCTGATAATATCTTTTTCATTTTAAAATGTAAGCCTACTGCCATCTAGAACCTCAGAAGAGCAAATAAAAATACCTTTACAATGCATCACATCTGGGAACCATACACAGTTTTACAACTTCCAGTACATCAGCAAGTTATATTAATATAGCATCATAATGCACAATTAGGCCAGAATAAACACAGTTTTCTTTGAATTATATTTTTGTAATGAAAATCAGAAAATCTTTTTTATTATTATTATTAATTCACAAAACAAAGCAAAAGAACTCTCCCCTGATGGGCTCCTGGGACGACATTGTTCTGATGAGACAACAGCTTTTTTATATCATACATTACTTATCATTTAACAATGGTATCTTAGAAGGGCTATTTGTTATAGCTAGGAACATTAATGCATTTGTTTGATGCTCTGTGCACCTTTGCAGAAATACCTAGATGGTTAGAGAAACAAGGTTAGAAATCTAGGAGGTTAGAGAACCAATGCTATGTTTTTCACAGTGGTTCTTTGAAGATGAGATTCAGCTCCGGATTCTGACATTTAAATTTAAATTTAAGTAGCCAATGCGTGTCTCCATGGGAGTTAAGGGAAGGGCTGGTGAATTAAACATAGATGCCTACTGCCACTAGAGTTAACACAGGGCACTCTTCCCAGGCTACAGATGCTGCCCCAGAAGAGCTGAGATCTTCCTTAAGTTCTGTGTTATGGCAGATGCCACAGATCTGTGCAGATGTGTCATGTATTCTGGACGTTGCACGGGTGACTCTTTGCAGCAGGTCCATTGGGCAGATGGTCAGGATGGATGCTGGAGCCTAGCCAGGTTAGTGTGGGAGTGAAATTACTTTGCTGAAACACTGACATCAGAAGTTAAAACAGCTCTATAGAGCTGCTGAAGAAACACTCTTCCACCCTTCCAAGTGCTGGTGGGATATCCTGCAATGTCTAAAATAACATTGGGTGTATTGATGTTTGTAAATGGTTGTGCTTCACATATATATTTAAGCAAATTAGTCCTTCCTTCAATGTCTACTTCATGAGATCTCTCTCACTCATCTCACATAAACACACCTACACCAAGACATATAAAATGAGCTGTCTGTACCTGGAAGAACTCCGACATAAAGCAGCAAGGAATAGCGTGGAGTAGATGCAAAAACAACAGGATCAGATGCTGTATGCTTGCAAAGCTCAAGTCCAACTGTCCCCAAGACACTGGATGAGTGCCTGGATGACACTGATGGAGACATCAGTGGGAACCAAACAGGACATACATCCGTGTGTTTGACAGAATCTAGAGATGTCACTATCCATCTACAAACTAGGGATATTATGAAGGTGTTATAACTAAGAATCACTGTTTGCAGTCTCAGGACATTAGAAAGAAAGAGATAGAGAGAGACTTGTACCTCTGTAGCAAGGGAGAGAGTGTCTATATGACATCCATTGACCAAAATCAAACCCTACTGAGCTTTTGTGTTGCTATTCTATTAGGAAAAACAAAAACAAAACAAAAGAATCCCACTAAATTTTAAAGGCTCTTTCAATCTAGTAGGAAAAGATCTAATAAATATCAGTGTCTGAAACACGAAGTCAAAGTAATTCAGCTGAGAAATGGAGCACCTTCTAAAATGATGATGATTTACTGCTGTAACAATCTATTAAGGGAAAAGGCAGTTCCCCTGCTTCAGGAATGAGTAACATTCTGGAAGCAGTTCCCAAGGCAAACACCTGTTATTGGATTCCATCAAAGGGCAAGTGTTTAAATTTCTAGTCTATGTTTTCCATATCAGATTAGAAGATGTAATTGTCCCTCTGGTCTTAAAACTCTCCAATCTCCTGAGTCTCAGTTTCCAGGTCCCAACAACTTCTTCCAGAAAGTCTCCAGAGTTAAAACTAAAGTGAAATGTCTGTCCTTGTCCTGTTCACTGAAACACAATTCGCCTCATGTGTTTGTCCTGCTGTTGTCATGACTTTGGGGAAATTGCACTTCTTGTTACAGCAAATGCGCTCACAAATCCAATTGCTGAACCTCAAAGGACATCAGGCCAGGTCCACGAGCAGGACCTTGATTATCCGAGTTCCTTCTAGTTGTTTTTCAGATGGATTTATTCCTTCTCAGGGATTAGTCTGTCCTACGGGTCCCTCAAGTATATCAGGAAATTTTCAAGCCAACACATTCTATTCCTAAATCAAAAGTACTGCACAATCTGCTTCAGCTGTTGAGGGAATAGATAGAATTGAGTTTGTATAGACACAGAGCCAGCAAATAATAGTCCTTCATATCTGACTCCGTGACTCAGATTGAATTTAGGGTAACACAGAGCATTGAGAAGGACCCAGGAAGAACTGAATCCTAGACCAGGACCCCTGCACATTCAGTTAATGTTTGATCAGGCACCCAAGTGTCAGTTGACAGCCACCTAATGCCACTTGTGTGCGCATGTTTGCATCCCCAGGTAGCTATTCTGAGAAAAATAAATCAAATAATAAATATTCATTAGCCAGGAGGTCAAAAGAAAGAGTTTGTTACTGTTGTTCAGTCCATTCAGCCTGGTTCAGGTCCACATATGCCCTATACAAGAGAATACTCGAAAAGTTACATTTTAGCATTGAGTGACACAAGGGTTTCCCAAGGGATAGGCTGCCCTGTGCATAGGTCTCATTAGCATAGTGTGAAAAGGCACTTTCCTCACTTTATCGTTACAGTCCCAAATTCACAGAAGACAGAAACGGAACCCGAGTATGGGGACAAGTATCAACCAGCAGATGACATGGAAGAGGGGACCTTTCTGAACAATTTCCTTGAACTGGGCTGGGATGTGATGATAAGATTCACATGTATAACTCTGCTTCTTGGCCCAGCTCTCAATCATTTAGAAGAAAACAGTTATATCACTACTAGTCATTCCAGTAAGACCCCTGCAAAAAGAAATCTGTGTTAGGTAGTACTTGTCATGTAGAAATGTCAGCTCTACGTCAGGTATAAAGAGAGTAAACAGTTTATACTTAGACATCCAAGGCAGGTAAGACAAAGATAAACCAATGGATTTTTCTAAGCCCCTGAAGAGAGGTGTGACAGTAGAGAGAATTAGACAGGCATTTATAGAGTCTGAATCACTAGATTAAGTTTTGTTACATTTTAATATAGAGAGGGCTGCCTGCATTTCATACCTAGCATTCTGGTGGAATGAATACACTGCAGTTAATTGCTTAAATCTGTTCTTTCAGCATGCATGGAAAAATAATTCTAACAGGATCAGCCCTTTGGTGCTTGCAAGCTCAGCAGAGAAAGAAGTACCAGATATTTCTTCAGAAAGCCAAGAAAAGTGGACCTGCTCTGTGCTGGAAGCTCCTTTTGTGCAGATTTTATTTCAGTAGCTTCTGCACAGAGAAATGAAAATTTCCAAAAAAAGAAGAGTATGGAAATGGTCAGTGCTTTGTTCCTTGATTTCTTTTGGCTGAGAATGGTATAGCTGATTTAACTTGTTTTTCCTTCTTTTGCTTCCCAGCTCTGCCTTGATATTTAAAGGATTGTGACTGTTATACTTATTCATTCAGATATCAGAGGGAAAAACAATGCTGCTGAACTGTCCTGGAAAGTAAAGGAAGTGTGTAAGGAGCAGCATGAGAAAATCACAGGAGGGAGAAATAGATTGAATAAAATCTGCCAAAAAGATGTTACGTTAATAAACAGTGAGAACAGAGGGAAGGAGATCTAACACAGATAATCCAGTCCATCTTAAGGCCTTTCCAAAAGCACATTTGCTTATCAGTCCATAACCCTTAACATTAAGCCATTAATGTTTTTTCTCCTGAGATCATGTCTACCTAGGACACCTCTGCTTTTCATGGGAGGTCACTCAGCCCGAAGGAGAATCCTTGGTCTGAACCTTTTCTACAAGCTGCTGGACTGATCGCTCCTAATCAGAGAGTCTCTTCGTGCCCAGAAAGCACTGTGTTTTCCCTGACGAGTAGGTCCAGTTCTACAGGACATATGTGTCTATGTGGGGAGACCTCTCAAAACACTTCAGGAGACCAAAATTCTTGAAGTTTCCAGAAAATCCTCAAACTTGGATGCAAGGGAAATGTCCACATGATAGACCCACCTGTTACATGGTGGGTCAAGAAAAAGCCCTTGGTATTCCATTGTAATTACTCAGCTTTGTCACGTATCTGACCAAAAACTTTATGTACTGATTTAATTAGAACATGCATTATTTAAATCCAGGACCCTGCATAGCAGATGAAGCAGAGGTTAGGGATTATTGTGCGCAGCTGCTAAAAGTTGCTCTGCAAACAATCAAGTGTAAAAAAAGCAGCCCGAGGACATGCTCAAGGTTCGCAGGAGAACCAGAGCCTGGATGCATGAAGGATTGCAAATTCCTTGGAGATATTTCCAGGTTTGTTTCCTGAGAATCCCATATAAAGAAGGAAATGAGTCAGGCTGCTGGGCTGCTTCCATAATCCTTCCTGCCCTGGGAATGGAGGTAAATGTCTCAAGCAGACATGGAGGTAGTGATGGAAGGACTTTTGGTGTATACTCAGATATGGGATTACTGTGCTATAAATGTATATCTTATGATCTGGAATAGGAAAACTGCACAGATCTGGGGGCTTCTGATATAAGGTTTCATGTTTGTTGGGACTCACCCATTCCAAAATAGGCATTTCCACTAGAGCTAGTCATTCACGTTTCCTTCTAAGTAGAAAAAGATGGTAAGGTAATTCCAATATATGACTTCATAATGAAGGAAGAAGAATCCCAACAGAGAAATTAATCCTTCAATGAACTCTAAGGGTGTGTTTTTTTCCCAGTGCCTCTAAAAGAAAATCACCCAACCAGTTAGAATGTGTCAGGTTAAGTTAATTGAATTCTGCATCTTAAATGAAACAGGATGTCAAGTTTTGGATAAAGGATCTTTGGTTAGCCTCAGGCACAGCTCTGAGTTGGAAATAAGTATAGATATATATTGATGATGATGTAGGGTTGTGACTTTTAAGACTCAGATGTCATTTCTGTCCTGGCAAAGACTCTCTATGTAGCCTTGAGGTAATTCTATTGCCTTCACACAGGTCATTTAATCCCCTAGGGTATCTTGCCTGACCTCCAAATACTGTTCTGGAAGGACGCAGGCTTCTTGCAAGTCTTGAGTCCTTCTACCCCGTGACAATGACCCAAGGTATTTACATAACCAGGTAGAGCTTTTAGCTTTTGCATTCCCAAAATTGAAAAAAAAAAAAAAAAAGAAAAGAAAGAAAGAAAAAAAAGAAAAAAAAAAACCCTAAGCTTTCACCTACAGGTCTGCAAGGAGGTAGGTGACTACAATGAGGGATGCTTGGGAGCAGTGGGGATGCTTGAGGGAAGGACTCTGAGGCCCTCAGATATGCCAGGGATTCTAGAGTCAGAGATGTTGTTTGCTTCACTCTTCCTTCAACCAAACATGTGCCCTGACCATAACAGGGCAAAATGCAGAGAAAGATCAAAAATGTTAAAAAAGGAAACTCAAGATTTATGGCACACTGCTAGAAGTCTCCTGTCTGGATGGCCAGAGGGTATCAGGACCTCCGTAAATAACTCCAGATGCAGCTATATATATATCAGATACAAAGGAAGCGTGGGAAGAACAAGGAGTCAGTAACATTGCTCCTATGCACAAGTTCCTCACCCCAGGAAGTGAAAATTTGCAGCTGGCCTTTAGATATGGACTTTGTTGGAACACCTGCAGTGACTTGTGCCTGGACTTCGCTTACATTGCCTGTAAAAGAGCAATAAAACCACAGCAATCCAATAAAAAAGCAGTGTCTGTGTTACACTGCACCAGTTTGCCTGATGAACCTGGAGCTCCAGATAATGATTCCACTTGAAATAGGTAATGATGGTTAACAAACAGCAGTCCAGTTACCCGAGACAATACTGACAGCAGCGTAGGACTGAAGAAAACAGTCTGATCAAGTTTCTTCTCTAACCTTTCCAGATTATCTGCTGCCAAGAAAAAGCAGGAGAAAAAAAAATAAAATAAAGGAGAGAAAGCAAGAGAGAGAAAAAAAAAAGAGAGAGCAACAAAAAAAGAAGAAATTCTAAAATTGTTGCACACTGGAGGATTGGAAGGAAATAACGTTTTTCCAACATGGACAAAGGTCTCCTCTCCTGTACACAGTGGATCAGCTCCAAACCTTGCTGGAGTCAATGGATAGACTCCCTTTGACTTTGCATCTGGATCAGACCCAAAGCTCCCATAATGATGACTAAGAATGGACTGCCTACTGGGATGCCTTTAGGCTTGATGGAGCCAACAAAAACCTTGTCCTCTCAAGAGTATTTTTGTTTTCACGAGGCTAAGCTAAAGTTAGCTGCTGGAACCAGCACACCTTTTTCACATCTGGACCGATGTCTTCACAGCCACAGGCTGCTCTGCCATGTGACAGTCCCTTCAGAGGTTATTTCTGAACACCATAACATATACAATTATTGAAATATTGCATGTTTTGACAACCACACTAACAGTATGGCACAATGAGAGATGTCCGGACATCTCCAGGACAGATTCTTGCGTATAATCCAGATTTCCAGAGCCACCCTTCTGACAAAGGAAATGTTAAGAATGTAGCTGGGATGAAAACATGAAAACTCACCTTTTCATATTTATTTTTTTACCCACAGCCACCTCCTCAGTGGCATTCACACCATTATGTCTGCTGAATTAGGGGCTGTGGTGCCCCTATCTGTATGCCCATTTCTACTTGTCTGGGGGTTACAGTGCAAGGTCCAGCTGTTTCCAAGGGAGGCAATGTATCCTCAAGCAGAGGGAGTCCAATCCATATCCTCCAACCATCTACTGGTGCTACAACTACACAGCAGGAAGCAGAAATGAAGATTGAAGCCTTTTTATCAAGAGCAGAGAAGAGATCAGAACTTCTGAAGAGGTGAAGTAGGCACAGACCGGAAAGCAGCACAGGCTCGTGTATGGAAGAACATAAGGAATGCAAATCTCTCCTGTTTGTACATAAAAATTAATAAAAAAAAAAGAGAGAGAAAAAAAGAGCTTTATGTGGCATATTTTAGAAGCCCTTTGAAATTTACCTCATCTTGACTAAATCTACCTATACTATAAATAATCCTCTGAGTAATTAGCTCATGTGGATACATTTGCAATACAAAGATCTGATGGGACGTGTGATGAATTTCACCTGCTCTGTCACCTGGTCTGTGTCATGGAGGTCGCATGACTGGTCTGGCTTTGCAGTGACACTTTCTGACCAGTTTCTGGATAAACAAGATTTCCAGATCCTCAATATGAAAATTTTATTCTTCATTCCTCATAAAGTAGAACAAATGTTTGAAGGGTATGGAAAGTGCCTCATCCCTTGTGTTGAGCTCCGCATGGTCATTTTATCTCCTTTTTCTTCATTGCTGCATGCTAAGGTAGGGCATTCCTCAAAAGAATTCGCCTGTAAGCCTGACTAGATGGTCATGTCTGCTATTGATCCAGTCCAAGTTGTAACTTTCTGTTTTATGGCCATTGGTACATCTAGCACTTGAAAAAAAAAAAAGAACCAAATTGCTAATTTTCACTTCCAACTGTACTAGTAAAATCAGAAAAAAAAGGGCAAAGAAAAGCTTTTTTTAAAAAAACCAACAAATATAAATCAATAACTCTCTTATGACTTCATGATAGTTTTATGCAATTCATAAAGGGAGATCTCTTGTTTAATAGCAGAAGGAGCTGGGAAAGGAAGCAGCAGCAGAGAATTTTTGCTTCCACTGTTGTCATTTCTTCCTCTTCCCTGTCCTTGCTTTTGTGGACATGCAGTCCTTGCTACCTGTCACTGAGCATTACATTTCCCTGCCTCATCCTACCAGCCTCTGTGCACAAATTTATTCTCTGCCATATATTTCTGTGACCTCCAATTTTATAAATATTGGGTCATTGGTTTGTTCTGAACTAATAGTTAAATAATTAAAATAATTCACAGCCCTAAGCAACATGGTTGGAGTGACATATAGCCTGTCATTGGAATATATTCTTCTTTATGTTCAAAGCTTCTATCACTAAGATTCTAATGTCAGCTCTTATTTCTTGGTGTTAATGTTACTGGTAATAAAGGAAAACTGCTTTCCCAGGCTGGTTTTATTAAAAAAAAAAAAAAAAACTGAAGAAAAATGCCATCTGTCAGTTTTCTGTGCTCGTGTATGTGGTTTGGGAGGAAGAAGGGAGATTATTTTTATTATTATTATTATTATGTAAGAACTTTTAGCTAATATCATCCAGGAAACAAGTATGAATGGAAACAATTGAAATAGGCTGGGGAAGCCAATGCTTTCGATTTGAGGGGAAGAAAGTCATGGTAGACGACAGGTTGACCATGAGGCAGCAGTGTGCCCTCGTGGCCAAGGCCAATGGGATCCTGGGGTGCATCAAGAGGAGCATCTCCAGCAGGTCGAGGGAGGTGATTCTACCCCTCTACTCAGCCCTGGTGAGGCCACATCTGGAGTCCTCTGTACAGTTCTGGGCCCCCCAGTACAAGAGGGATGTGGAGCTGCTGGAGAGAGTCCAGCGCAGGGCCACGAGCATGATCAGGGGCCTGGAACATCTGCCCTATGAGGAGAGGCTGACAGAGCTGGGCCTGTTCATCCTGGAGAAGAGAAGGCTGAGAGGGGATCTAATTAGTGTCTATAAGCACCTCAGGGGAGG
>JAWLRI010001060.1:508794-529101 GCA_034781795.1 Crypturellus tataupa | reverse complement strand
TGCAGGGGGGTTGGACTAGATGACCTCTAGAGGTCCCTTCCAACCTTAGGCGTTCTATGATTCTATGATTCTATGAAAGTCAAAAATCCTTGTTTGGCAAACATTTGTGGTTTGAAGGCTTGCTTTTTGTGACTGTTCTTAGCAAGAACATTTATCTGAGTCAAATGCCAGAGGGAACTCGCCAACTAACTGGGCTACCATGGCTAAGCCATGCTGAATTGCAATGTTGGTGACACCCAAGGCAAGCAGCAGCCTCTGACTCCCAAATACAACAATGCAGTGATCACCCATCACTGAGTTTGGTGTACAAGAGGAGCAATCATGTCCTTGGATACTCTTCTTGAGCAAAGCTGGAGGCTGTCTGATGACAAATAATTCTTCCTGTTTACCTGCACTCTTACTCCATTCCCTGCAGGACAATAGCAGATGGCGGTGTTGACAGCCCTGTTGCATTTGTACCAGATGTTCTACAACATCTGCTTCCCAATACAGAAGGAACCTCCGAAGCTCCCAAGAATGCTAACAGTGTGTCAAAAGCGTCTTTTTTTGGTACAAATTTTATTCCACTCAGTCCTTTCAGTGGCAGCTTCCTGGCATTTAGGATTCATTCTCATCCAGTGAGTTTTTAAAAAATATACAAATGGTTGAGTCCAAGGCTTATAAAGAAAAGGTCAAGTGCACCAAGGTGTGAAAGCTTCCAGAAGAGCCAAGGTACAACTGAACCACAGCAGCTCAGCAAGCCAAACTGAAAGCGAGCACGCAGACTTGACGTCATCCATTGACACTTGGTATTTTGGAGGCATGGGATGACTAAAGAACTCTGTCCTAGTTATTTCCCATCCTGTAAGTTATTAGGCTGCATCTTTACCGCTCGGTTCAGAGCAAAACCTTTCAGAAAGAGAATTGGGAAGTTGTTTTCCATCTCTTTGGATTCTCAGATTTCCTCAGATTTGGAGAAGGGAATAAATCCTGTGCAATACTACTTAGTTGTAGTATTTCATAGGGAATGTTTTCTGGGGAGATTTGAAGACAGAGGGGAAGATTCTCAAACTAAGGATCCTTTAATTAAATTGTTCCTGAGGATAGGGAATTTCTGAGCAAAAGGTCTGGAAAAAAAGGCTATGTTCTCTGTCCTTTTCCCATCACAAATTTATTTGCAAACTGTTAGTGAGCAGGAAAACCTCTTCCAGGAAGAGCTCAGGTCTCTGTTCTCCACATTCCTAGTAGAACTCAGCCTGATTCCTGCAAATTGATGAAGGTTCCATCTCTCAGGGATGCTTTCATAACACTGGGTTAAGTTCAGGCCAAAATCTTCACATGTTTTATTGTGGTCCCAGAAGAACCAATTCAATCCTTGTTCCAAAGGCATCCTGAAGCCCTCTAGCTCCACCCAACTCGTCTGTTTGTAGATGGATTGTCCAGGCTGGAAGGTCAAAGGGCAACTGGATGGTCCATCCACATACACAAATCCTATTCACCTGGCTGCACATCAACAGTAAGTGCCTTTGAAAGACATGATTTTAATTCTGATTTTTGGCTTCTACCTATATGAAGTGAATGGGTGTAACTGCAAAAGCTCTTTTGAAGTGACTTGTTGCTTACTCCAGCAAACCTGTGCCCACATCTGCTTCACCAAAGGATTCTCCAGTTTCCCTGTTGGATAGCTCATCTGAAATCAAAATAAATAATGCAGTTATATTAAAACTCATTCACTCTAATAGTTTACTATGTTTGATATTTCTCAAGCTCCTGTCCAGAATTTCATACTAGAACCTTGCAGATTCTACACAGTTCCTTAGCAGCTCTTAATAGTTCTACTTTAGTTATATTCTGTGGCTTATTTATTTTATTAGTTAGTTAATATAAAGTGTATTGGCCCAGCACTGTGGATTTCAGAGCCCAATTCACTTAAATCAGTCTATATATATCAAGACCATCAAAATTGTAGAGAATGTTGCTAACTACAGACTTACGCATTCAGTATTAGATTTTACTTGATATTTCTGGTAAAGATGAAAACATCTTTTGGAGCCCATCACATAGAGATATCTAAAAGACTTGCAAAATATTATTTTCATTGTAGCTGAGTAACTAAATTTTGAATGCCATGGAGTTTCAAAGCACTTACTTACTCCTAAAGGAAATGTTTCCCATAGGCAGCGTCTACTGATTAAGAACAGGAGCTTGAAAATGTGTTACAGAAGAAAAAGATTTTTTTCTTATATTTTAATAGTGGCATTTATAGTCTCTTGCCTACCCCGTCTCTGCTGTGAAACAGAGAAAATACATAACAATAAAAGTCTACAGACGAGTAACTCTCCCTTTTCACCTTCAGCTTTCACTGCTCTGAGGCCTTTTTAATTACTTAGTGAAGACCTTAGATTGTGAAAAGTCACCCTTTTCTGAAGCCCTCTGCATGCTGTTTACAACTCTTGAAGAGCTCACACCTATCCGCTGCTGTCTTTTATTTAGAAGTGGGAGGAATAAAGGAATTTACAACGGAGAGGTCCTTTTAAATGCTCTGCCTTGAAAGAATAAGCTGAGTTGTACAAAGATATTGGGCTAAATACTCAGCTGATACTCTTTTCTACTCTCATGGGGTAGTGCTGTTTCGCACTGACTGAAAATCTACCCTACATCTTGTACAAGGATGGTTTTAGACTGGTTTATATGAAAAGGATCTCTCCAGTGTGTCATATACTGCAGTATTTCTGTTACCCAGGGTGGAGTATTAAAACATTGCATCCCGCAAAAAAGCTTTTGCAGAACACCAACAGATACAAAGCAGTTTGCAAAGCCCACCCTGCAAAAGACATATGTAGACACAGTAAGTAATTTAAGAGACCCTTATTTAAAAGGGGATTTTCGAATCTTTAGATTGCCATATAAACATATAACAATGAATACGTAACACGTCCTAATAGAATTATATACTTCAGCACATATTCATCTACAATTGACATTTTTTTATGATCCCATCAGAATATTTTTCACTGATATAAGTATAAACATAATTTTTACAAAAGACTTGAATAAAATATAACTTGTATAATTTAGGACTTTTCCATGTTATTTGTGCTGTTTCATCTGTAACATGCTTAAATCTTCAGTCACTTCCTATCTAGTCCTCCAGAAGTTTCTGGTATGTCTGAAACCATTTGAAAAGCTTTAGTATTATAAAATGAGATTCCTGTTATGGTAGGAATAATACAGTGATTTCTTGACCATTATCTAACTGCCTGTTTATGTACAGGAATTATATTGCATGTTGCAAGGTCCTAATCCACAGAGCACTTAAGCACATACTCAGTTTTAAGCAAAGATTACCTTGTTGGTTGTAATGGGCTTTGACTGAGGCTGGGGAACAGCTGCATTGAAGGGTCTGTGATTTAAATACAGAAAGGCCAACAAAGAAGTCACAAAATCTTGCAAAACAGGAAAATCCTGCATTTCCAATTGCTCCTAATGATCCCCAAAGTATTGAAGTTACTGAAGCCACAAGTATTTTGGGTGTTAGCATCAGTTTTCTCTTAGAGGCAGAGCGGGGTGCTCTGAATGAGGATGAGTGGAGTTTGCTCATTGAACTTCTGCTTTGAGGAACAGGATTTATCTGAGTCTTCAAAAGGCTTGAAACACCAAATTTTAGGCCATTGGAAAAATCTTCCTTCCAAACCATATAGCCAGAACCTATCTCCTAAATTTAGACAACTAATCCAATACAACTGCATTCAGATAAAATATGACTAAGCATACATAATTTACACAAGGTTTGATTTGTCAGTTCTCAGCTGATACCTGCTGACATAGTGCTTATAGTTGGAAGAGCAATGAGAAAGTCTAGCTTGGAAATCCTAGCTCAGCATAAGCATTAAAAAGTGTTCAAAGCATTCCAGTAAGTTCACAACGGATATATCTATGCACTTCCCCAGGCAAATGACTTCAGTGACGTCTCTGGAAGAACTTTAGATGAATAAAGTATTCAGGTATTTCCAGAATTCAGGAACCACCTGAACATGAGTTTTGAGTAGCTGTTTTACATGAAGGTGCTTATAAAGCCTACCCTGCCTTGACTATGTGGAACACTTCAAGTTCTATATGCTCTTCAATAGCTTCAGTGCCAGCTTCAGTCTCTAGAAGAACTTTCTTCTTCCATAGTAACCTTTCCAGATAAGGAAGCAGGATGTCAATAACGTTACCTTGGAAATGACAGCTAGGTACCAGGACTTGCTCCACTTTATCTCTTGCTTAAACTTGTTACTAAGACCACTGAATTAAAAGGTATGAATTTTATATAACATGGGTTCACCAAAACACATTCAAAGTAACTCGCAATTACCATTAAGGAATAAATATATATATTTTATATATATATATTCTCTGTATATTTCATATATGTAGATATATATACATACATAAAATACAAATATATAAGGACAATATTAATCAAGAAAATTCAACAGAACAACAGGAAGCAAGACAGTTTCCCAAGTTTCCTTTTATGATCTCTAGAGAGAAATTGGATCCCCCAGAGAGTGAGGTACCTCGGGAGAATCAGCTGAGAAAAGTCATCCTCTTGAGATGGTTCCTTTTCACCATCCCATAAGGGAACTCTTCAAGATGAGCTCTGACTTAAATGTCTCACCTTTAGGCTACACATACGCATTAAAGAACCTAGTAAAGTCTAAGCCCAGATCTTGGTTTTGGGCATGTTTAATTTAAATACAAATTATCTCTTCTACTTACCAGAGATATATTCTGTCACTGGGTAGAAATTCACAATCAATGAGAAGGGTAAAATGGATTCTGATGATTAAGAAGTGGTGTGATTATGTAGAATTACTTCAAGACAGAATTCTGGAGGACAGAGGATCTGGTAGGAGATTTGCACAGTCCTCAAGAGGGAACTCTTAAAGTGGGCAAGCCTTGAAAGAAGAATTGTGCTGATCTTTAAGCGGAAAGTAAAAGCCAGACAAATTTGTCTTGAAAAAGTTGCCAGTTTTAATACAAGTTCATAGTCAAGTCTGTATTAATAGGATTTTCATACTAATGTTATTTCTTTCTCAAAATATTTTCTACTAAAAAAAAATGTAAATTTGGCACAAGAATTGCTGTTTGATGGTCCCAGAGTTCTGTTATACTGGAACTCAGAATTCTTCATCTCAAAATCTGAAATGATGGTGTGCTGCTTTTTCCTGGAAAAGTAGGCTATCTGGATATTCATAAAAGATGGATGTCTAGGTTTTTCTTAAATGCCCTCAAGGCTGTAGATTCTGTTTCATTCACAAGCATCACTTTTAGTACCTCACTATCTTTCATATTAGGAAATTTATCATGATATCTATCTAAGCTAAGTCCAGGACCTTTTGTTCTGTTCCTTCTGGACATGGAGAACAGCTTAATTCCTGGCAAAACGAACAGATTACAGTACAAAATACAGTCAGTTCTGCCCACTGGCACAGACTCTGAAGTGAAGCACAGATTGTTTTACCACATTGGTGGCATAAGGCCAAGGGGTAAAAGAGGAAGCTAAAATCCTGGAGGGGAAGAAAAAGCTAAGGAGGGTAAAAAGAACCCTCATGTTAATGAAGTCAGGTTTTCTTGATCTGATGCCTCCTGTAAAACAAACAAATGATTAACCCAAAAGCTGGTAGGTGGGTCAAAAATATGATGTATACATTACTACTTGACTTAATATGAGGAGAAAATTGTGAAGCAGAGTGGAAACTAGCAAGAACCTTTTGCCCTTAGTAGAACTCTGCTGACTTACTTCCGTCCATCACCAACCTTTTGTGAAAAGCAAAATCCTCCCTGACTTCATTAATCAAAATCAGTGGGAAGATTCACGTAGCATGGGATAGTAAGAAGCTTAGTGAGTCACAGAGCCAAGATCACTTCTCTGGATGTGAATAAGTGTCTAGTCCTAAACAGCTCAAGTCTATCCATCTACCAGGTTTTTCCTCCTGATAAGCCATACCATGGCATCAGTAATCTATCTCACAGAACTGCCATGAACCTCTAGGTCTCATATATGAGAGCTCAGAGATTTGAGTCATTGGGAGCAGAATCTTGTTGCTGATGGACACAGAAATGTGAGATGGGACATGGCTTATAATGGATCTGTGGTTGCAGTTATATCTGATTTTTCTCTGGGACTAACATGACTGTAATTTGCAATGTAGCTGAGAGCACGCTCATCTTCACTGGATTTCATTTCCTACAAACTCTGTGACACAGTGAGCCATCAGTGGGGAAAGCCAATGACCCCATTAAACCTAGTGAGATATCAGCATGAGGACCATGAGCTGCACAAATGGCAAAGGGGTGCATTGACAGGGTAATAGAGGCTTAAGAGAAGAACGAGACTCTCATTTTGAGCCCTTCAAATTAGTGAAAAATGAGCAGGAATGACAATCACTAGTAATTGTACATGTCCTCTGTAGGGAAAGTTGTCTGGACAAGAAAGGAGAGAGAAAAGGTTTTTTGAGCTGAAATAGAGAAGTCCCAGGGTTTCCAGTGAACACCTCCTGTGCAGTATATGGACAGTCATCACTGCAGCTGGCCAAGAAAGGCCAAACCAGGGAGTGACAGATTTTGGAGTACAGGAAACACATCACCTGCACCATATGCTTAGCAGTAGGTTATCCTTGTGTTTTCTATCTGAAATGCATGCAGAACTAACCAAAAATTGTGATGCTTCTCTCAAAATATTATTTTTGTGGGATATTTAGGCTTGGAAATGTATGTTGAGATATGCCTTGCTATTTTCCAAGTTATATGTAATCATATCACAAATGGTAAGAAAATATTCAGTGCTACTTTTTGAAACTTTTTCATAAACTTTCAAAAATGTATCTTTATATCTAGATATTTCTCAATGTCCCTTGTCCCAGGTTTTGCTGTCTCTTTTGTTTCTTTTGCCGTCACTGGAAGCACACAGGAGATTAAATAAAAGAGAAAGGAAAAACATAGAGAGGAAGAACTGCAGTTTTACTGCTTGAATTCAAAAGAAGAAATAAAGAAGGACATGAATACAAAAATGCTGAAATGCTCCCTTTGAAAAGAAAATTATTTTCATTTTTAAAATTGTTTGGAAGGAAAAAAAAAAAACACATTAGCTCTGGTGAGTGATAGTCATGCCCCAAACTGGTCTAAAACCAGTTGGTTAAAAGTGCTTCTCTCTACTTAGCAAATCATAAACCCACCAACTCTCAATCACACATGGACAAGAGCATTAATCTTCCCTGAGATTACATGCAGTTTGCAACCTGCTCTCTCCTGCCTGCTGTTTTGATAGTCCATTTTGGCGCTTGACAAGCTGTCTGTCTGGTCAATTTGTTCTTTAATTTCTCCATCCAGCACCTGCTCTGCATTAAAACATGAGGTTCTTACAAATTAGCATTCTTGGACTAGACATGAGAAAAATTCTGGATCGCAAAGAAGATTCTGCTCCATTAACTCTCGTAAGTGGGTGGCGTCTTTTATTTTCAAACATTGCTTTCAATCGCCCCTGTTAAAGATGAAACAATGCTGAGGTTGGGTGTTACAGGATCCTTGTATAATTTTCTCCTCTAGCTGAAAAATGAAGGCTGTCAGTTTACACTCACAGACAGTTTTTTTTTTCTTCTATTTTTTTCTTTTTTTGTTGTTGTTGCTTGCCCAAAAGGCGCATGAGGGCTAGTTTCCACTAGAAATCTAAAGAGGCAAAATGTGGAAAACAGAATTTAGAAAGAGATCATAAAACTCACCCAGCTGTGAGGGGGAAAGAGGACCTGCAATATCCAGCATGTGTTTGAAATCATTGTGCTGAACTGGGTTAGAAGGTGCAGCCTGGACTGGGAGGAGAACTAGGTCATGCTTCTGATCAAGTTATTGAGTGCAACAGGTTTGGACTCAGCTGGGACAAACAGGATCCAGCTGCTCAATTCCCCTTTTTTGAAAACATGGCATATGGGTGGTGAATGCAGGGAGACAGGTTTGGAAAAACACTTTTTCTCAATACAGTTTGCATTTTGAAGCCTTTGGAAAGGATTTCCAGCAAGGGAAAAGTTTGTGCTTGGTAGTACATCTTTGCACCCTGGCCTCTCTTAGGTTAATTTAGGTGCTATTATATCATTCCTTTACTGAAAGGAGTTTTGCTGCAAGCTATAGTGGCTTCAACCTGAGCCAGGAGAAAAGCAAGATATTGGTGAAGAGTATTTTAATCATCAAGAATTTATGGTCCATCAAAGCAGTCCTTAGCCCTCTATTTTAAAGGAAAGTCTCCAGTCATGTGCATGTACAGCAAAGGCAGCATTCTCCTGCCTTTAGGTACCTAATATGCTAAATATCTAAGTCAGTTATTCACTCTAGAACTCCATACTGCCAATGAAGAAAAGCATTACTCAGTAGATGAATAAATTCTTTTGCAAACACACACACACTGTGTTTTTATGGTCTTTGTTTCTTCTCCAGAGAGGAAAAGCCCAGGAAAAGAATGTGCCACATGCAGTATCAGCAATGAATTTTCCAGAGGTCAAATGTATAACATTCAAGACTCTCATTCGTGATTTGGCCGAGGTTTTGAAGCTCAGTTTTACAGTCCAAACACAAAAAATTACATTGAGGTCACTGACAATAAATCCTTATTCAAATTCAGAAAAAGGGTCATATTCAATCCCATTTTGTAATGGCCTTAGTTATACATAGGTATAACTTTTCCTCTGTTGACTCTACAAGGATCACAGTCAGACATATTGAGGACACATGGATCTCCTGATAATTCACAAATCTCTATCCAAAAGGAAAGATATTATCACTGGTGCATAAACATACCTTGGACATCACAGTGAGCAGTCTGAATAGGGAATATCACTCACAATTTGACTAATATATCCTACATAAATGCTTTTTATCTCCTTTATGGGTGAGTTCATGTGGTTCCTTTCAATTTTGGCCTAGCAATTAACCATCTTCATGATGTGCCCTGTAATTAGTATCAAATATACATGTTTAGCCTCTGAAATATCTGGGAAACAGTGTGGCCAGGGTAATTGCAAAGGCATTTGTGAAGGTTTTAATAGGAACCACTGTATAAAACTTTCTTCTGTTGCTGATTTTGTCATGATGACCTATATTTTCCCAAGTTCTTTATAAAGAAAGCTTCTCTAAATGGTTTATTTGCTGCCTTGCCTGCCTTTCCTGACCTCTTTCTTATTAAAAGCCATAGCATGGAGTCAGCCATTAAAAGTTGATTTGTCTGCATTGATGAAACTCAGGTCTTGCACAAGTTTGGTAAATCCCTTGCAGGACTTTTGGTTAAGGCAGTAACTATCCAGCCAAGCATTACCTACTAGGAACAAGATGTTATTGTGGTCTTTTTCCCATTCAATGTCCACAGTTTTAAGAGATGTGAGATATAGAGACGCAGTACATTAAAAAAAAAAAATACGTAAACTATGCCTAACATGTGAATATGCCAGTTGTGAATTGACAGTTAAGTTGCAAACTGAGCAGCTTAATGCCATGGAAAGCTTTACATGCTTTTCTATGTAAAGCATGGGAAGCTTTACATTTGCTTCCCATGTAATTCATGACTTTTAACACCAGTAGATATCCAAATGGATTCTTTTCCATTGGGTTTTCATGGTAATAGGTGATATTTTGGGGGAAAATTAGGAAATTGACAGGTTCAGGCGACACTTCCTAATTCCAGGGGTGATATTTACTTTGCAGATTGCAACACCTTATTTCAAGGGTCTATATGGAGTATGCTGTCATGAACTGGGTGTTCTAGTTTTCATTATGGTCGCTACAGACCTAGGGCTAAAATAGGCACCAAAAGGTAGACTACTAGTCCCATTTCGGGCAATCTAAGTAAACAGAAATCTTCCCTGTTCTCCCTTCATTAGATTAAGGAACAGGATACTTGGCCCAAAGATGTCAAATGTCATCATATACCTGTACTGAGGAAAGTGAAATGACCCTCAGATGTTTATTGGCTGTGGTGGGAATTAGGACACCTGGTCACAGGCATTTACATGTAGGCACGTAAAAATAGGTATCTAGGTCTGTCTCTAACCCAGATATCTACATGAGGAAGCTTCTTTTTTTTTTTTTTTTTTTTTTTTTTTTTTTTTTTTTTTCCGGAGGCCCCTCTATAAATAATAGAGAAAAAATGGCTTGAGATGGCAACTGAGAATAACTAGATCATTCCTCCAAATAGTTCCACTTCTCTCCATTGATCGGAGAAGAAGGTTGGAGTACATAGACTCTTAGTGCTTAGTGCTAATTTAAGGTATTTTAGATATTTTACCTATTTGGGATCACTGCTACATAAGCAATCTCCCAGCTGACCTGCACGTGCTTAGGAAAAATCTCGACCAGTTTCTCTTCCTGGGGAATGGAAACTTCTCTTGTTATTTTAGTTTTCTTTCCACTCACTGTAAAGATGGGGTATAAAACTAACTATGTGTTTTGCTATAACCTTTGTGCCCTCACTGACTGGGGTGGCTTTTGGATTAGACCTGAAAGATCAAAGATAAAGGAGAAGACAGTCAAAGATATATTTAGAAATATAATCAGCTAGCCATAGCTATATTCACAATTAAATCACTACAGACCCACAGCAACTCTTTAGGGAGTCTCTAAACTCTAACACATGCCCCTATATTACAGTAGTAAAACCAGGGAATAATTTTGCTCAACAATAGCTTTCCTGTGTGCGTTGAAATAGCCTAATATACTTCCATGCCTGAATTTAGTGGTTTAAGGGTAAATATATAACTCAGAGGAATTTTTTTTTCCTGGTCCTCCAGCCATGATGTCAAAATAAGGGAAAATATTTTGTAGAAACCCAAATTAACAAACCACAAGAAATCCTCAGGCATTTTCCCTCATCCGCCCCACTGTGCAATTCCTGTAAAATCCCCAGCACACCTTTCCTCCACAAATATAGCTCTCTGCAGATGCCTGGAGAGCAGACTTTAAACCAGAGGTGACGACAGAGGTTAAGAAGGCAGCAGTGACCTCTTTTGGAAGGAGCTACCTAAATTGATGCTTGAGTGTCCCATCAAGGAGATGGGATCAAGGGAGGTAACGCTCCCATCACCCTCCCATCTTGCACAACTGTCCTTAGCCTGTATCCATCTTCTTGATAACATTCCTATGAGGATCCATGGGATTCACAAAGCCTCCTCTTCTCCAGGATAAGCAATGTCAGCTTCATCAGCCTCTCCTTACAGGGCAAGTGCTCCAGTCAGCAGAGATCTTGATGGCTCCAGTTTATCAGTGAGGTTCATTTTAGATGTCTAAAACAGAGATATTTAATTATAAAGTTTTCTTCCACCTAATCTTCCTTTGTTGGAGGTCGCTACCCTCCAACTTTTTCTAAAATGGTTTATCTGAATCGATGTTTGCATAGCTCTTAGGTAAGATGAACCAGATTTAGACAGATCGTGTTTTGTTGTCTAAAAATGATAGTCCTCACGCATAGTACCCACTCACGTATAAATATTCAGGAACAAGGAGAAGACAGTGAGACGTTGCAATGAATATCCTACCTTGCATTAGAAGTTATGAAAAGGTCTACATGACAGCCTATGGCAAACGGAAAAGTCTGGAAACTTACACATAAATACACTCCAATGCCAGCTTTATATAAGCCTCAAATGGGACCCCAAATATGCTATCAAATTCATACCCAGTAATCTCGTTCCCTTGCATGTTTTCTCATTCAACCTCTCCTATAAAAAGCAGAAACATCAATGAAAGAAAGCAGGCTCCACCAAAGTAGGGCACAGTTTGTCTGATTCTCTTAGAAAATGCCCAGGTTCTTTTTTTGCTGTTTTTTGTTTTCATTCAGTATTAAATACTAATGAATCTCCACTTAATCTCCCACTCTCTCCTGTGTCTGAATGGTTTTCCATCTATGGAGAAGTTTTTTTTTTTTTTTTTTTTTTTGGTTTTGTTGTTGGGGAGTTTATTTGTTTGTTTGCTTTTCCTTTTTGTAGATTGTACTGAAGTTTTTGGAAGTGTGGATGTATATGCATACATGTGTCCTGTGTGTGTAAAATACTTTTACATTTCAATGTTTTCTTTAAAAAAAAAAAAAAGTAAAATAGGAGCGTTATTTCTGGAGACAGGCCAAACAAGACTGTGAAAATACTGGAAAGCTGAGATGCAGAGGTTCTTCAGAGGTCATATAGGTGAGCACCAGGTGGCCAAAGACTGTGGAAATATCTCAGCAGTAGTAGAGACTCAGCAAAATGGCAATACTTAGAGCAAAAAAACTAGACTCAGCTGCAGTCCATCACAACAAATCCTGGCAGGGACATGACATAATGATCAGAGTCACCAAAAATGAGGAGGAAAGCAATCTAAGGGGTCAGCATGGCTAGCTCTAAGTGACTTTTGGCTGTTCATGTAGCTCCACAGCAACTGAAGTCTACCCCAGCTGCAAAAACACAACTGGATTATTGGGGAAATACATGCCCACATTAAGCTCATAACGAGCAGCAGATGGTGAACAGAGTCCTAGGTGTCTGCAGTGTCAACATGTACAGCCGGGTTAGCCTCATTCCTCTCTTTTTAGAGTCAGCTGGAAGGAACAGGCATTTAGGGAACCTTCCTTGGAGACATTAGGATGAGAAGGTTCACACTGTAGTTTATTAAATATATTGACGAGGTCTCCGATGACAGTAAGTGGTAATCAAGGTATCTAGCTCAGGTGGAAATACTAACACTGGTCATGTATATGTCACATTAAATGCTGCATGGCAGGTATGATGTTCTGCTGTCCTACAAAAGTCTGTTGAAAGGCATTTTTTCTGTTCTTTATTTTCCTGTAGTAAGCACGACAAATTAAATTTGCAAAGCATTAAAAGATGCTACTTTTTCAGAATTTCCCACATCTGCACAAGGGGACCTTCATTCCTGCATATGTGGTGATTCCTCACTGCATCTCTTCTGTTCAGCCTGTTGTCTGCATGATGCTCATTGCAGTCACTGTGCACATCTTACAATTTTCAAAGTTGGATAATCCTCCATGTGCCCATGTGGCCTCAATAAAACTAGCAAGAAATCACCAATTTCAATGGCACCAGCGTACACTTGCAGGTAAGTTAATAGTAGCTTATATTTAGATTCTTATTCATAGTAATGAGATCAAGTCTTTGGAGTCATGTGTAGCAGCGGCTACTATTGAAGTATTGCATCACTTGATTTTCTGGGACAATGAATACTTAAGGAAAGTCTATGATATATCTGCTATGTTCACATGCATAAGAAGACAAAAACTTCACAAAAACTCTTCTGTCTAATCAGGACCCTAGAAACTACGACCAAGAGCCTTAAAAGCATAAAAGATACCATGAGGAAAAAAATAGAGGGAGTTGAGATATTCATAATGCGGGAAGTCCAGGTAGAAAAGTACCTGGACTAGAAAAGTCCAGATAGTCCTTGTACCTGGGGAATATTCTTGGGTAAAAGAAGATCAGGGGCTGAGACTATAAGAAGTCCCTGCAAGTCTGAAACATTTGTCCGTCCTTGGGGAATCTTTGCTCTTGTCTGTCTGGTCACATTTCCCCACATCCTTATTTTTTATTATTATTTTCCTTTTTTGGTTTGTTTTCCTCCAAAGGGATTTATGAGATACCCTGGGGAAGGTAGAGGGGAAGAAGAAGGGGCTGAATTTTGTTTATGCAAGGTCAGGCGAGCAAGAGACAGGGACATCTTGCCCTCTTGGAAATAAACCCAGCCAAAATGGAGCCAGCATATATTCAATGGTTGTAACAGGGTGAAGAGGAGAGGATATTTTTGATTGCCTTTGGGAGCTGTTGTTTTTGGCCTCATTCCCCTCCCTCTAAACACTTCTTGTCTTTCTGAGGTCTTGTTATTTCATGGAATATCTATATCTGACTTGAGGTTCTTTCTTCTTTCCCACCCAGGAGATCAGCTGTTACTATAGTCAGCAAAAGAGGAAAAGAGAAGGGAGAAGACGCTCCCAGGCCCATATAAAGCCATCTCCCCATGAAGCCTCCAGTATTATGGGAGACATTAATAAAACAATATGGGTAAGGTCCACTGCATTGGTGCAGTACCCCCCATTTCTAGAAATGCCATCTCTGATTTTTTTGATTTCATCCCTATGAGCACAGAGCCCACTGAGTGCAATTCCTTCCTTTATCCAGTATCTTTTCTCTGTTTTCTTCTTAAGGACGAGTTGATCGTTAGTTCTTTGAGGTGATCGAAGCTGCTCTACACAAAACCCAGATCACTCTGTTGCATTCCCACCAACTGAGGCTCTACTTTTACCATAAGAGAAACTTACTTAGCTTTCTAGGTGCCCCACACAGGAGTAGCACAAAATTCCCAACATGGCCTGGATCATATGCTTTGCCACCTACAAATCAGTATGATCCAAAACAAATCTTACCTTGAACTTTGCCAAGGCTGTTTTCAATTTCTGATAGAAATACAAAATGGTACCTTGCAACACAGATGGGATTTTATATTTCAAACCTTTGTTTTTGAGGCTAACTGGACAAGGGAGCTGAGTTTGGCATTTTTATATTATTTCCATATTAATTAATCAATTTTCTGATTGCCTTTATTTTGCAGTACTGATGCACATCAAAATGGGGACCATAGTTTAGCATCAGAATTTAAATCTTTATCCTGACTCAGAAACAGGATCCACCTGTGACTTGTCCACAAACGTTTATTTACATTAGCAAAGTGAACTAAAAGCAACTGGACATGTTGCTGGACACATCACCTGACCAGGGAACTTCATACACCTTAAAGCTTGATATTTAATATATTTTTGTTCATGTCTGAATGTCTCTCAGCTAAAGGGAGGTTATAGCTAGAGAGCCTTGGTCAGGCAGTTGCATCACTGTTCATAGTCTATTAGACTATAGACTATAGACTATTTCATTAAAATGATTGTGTTATAGGCTATATCAGTAAAATAAATGGCTTTGCCTGGATAATTATCCACATAGTTTCAGCTGGCAGAGGTGTACTAGATGCACTCACAACTCCTCATGCTCCTTAAAAATATATATAGAAAGGGAGAAACCTGAGGCATAAACACACTTAAATGTTTTGAGTCATGATTTGAATCAGTTCACGTTAGTCCAGGGGTCATGCTGATTTCCCAAGGGGGAAAATCATCTCCAGCATTTGACTGTCACCAAGTATTGAAACCAGTCCCATCACTGTCCATGGGAAGCTGAGGAGTAATGGTCTTGGGGCTACTGAAGATTGGAAGCACAGAAGGATGGAAGCAGAGAGCAGGGATAGTCATCATCTGGAATTGTTTCTAAATAGAGAATCTCATCATATGGTCCAAGGTTCAATGTGGTGAAGTGCTCACACAACAGACATGCCCATACTTCTTCACTGAGCAAGGCATGAGGAGGGGAGTCAGCCATAAGATGAAAATGGAGGAGAGATGTAACTAAAAAATCTCAGAAATCAGAACCGCAGCAAATGGGAGAGGCTTGACAACTCTTCCCAACCTGAATTCACCCTCGCGACCCCTATTCAAAACAGAAGCGTGACATTACTCTGCCACTTTTCATTACAGTTTGTCTTTGGAAAGCCAGAGAGATTTAGGGTTTGTGTTAAAGTACTTTTCCAGTCATTTTTCATCCAGTTCCTGCGCACCTTAATGTTGGTATTGATGATATTTTTTGCCAGTTACTCACTTTTCTGTATGATGGAATCGTGAATCACTGGGAAAACATTGTAAGCATTCAATTTGATGAAAAAAATGGTTTTGAAAGAAACTAGACTGTAAATGCCACACTGAAGGAATCTTTCTTTTTGTTCTGTTTTGGTCTAGTGTGGCCCTAGTCAACAACTGTCATCATTGGAAACAATAATAATGATTAGTAATTTGTATATTAATAGCAGTTAATGGTAACTAATGCTTTTGCCGTTAATTCTCTGCTTTCCCCATCATGCAAATGACTCTACAGCATATTAATAAAATGTTTTGCATTTTGCTAGCTACCTCCCACATACATGCATAAACGTCCTTCTTTCTTTCTTTTCTTCTATTTTTTTTTTTTTTTTCCAAATATATGAGATTCCATATTTTGGGTGCTAGAGAATTATCTCTCTTAGTCTTTTGGGGAAACCTGAATCGTCAGACCAGAAAAAAAGAAATGGATCTTCTAAAAGGACGTCACCAAAGTAGAGATCACTGTATGTGATACACCCTGAGCTGCTGCCTCCTGGCAGGGTGTTTCTACTTCTTGTTTTTCCGCTCAGATCAGCTCCACTTGGTGGGTATATTATAGTGTCATAAGAACTGGGGGAAGGCTTTCAGGATGACCTAGAGAAAGTCTGTCTAGGTGTCATCATGGCATTAGAACCAAATGACTGAATTGCACATTCAGCAAGGAAGACTTCATTCATAAGCTCATAATTTGAGCCATTCAGTGAAAACCGAGCATCTGAAGACATCTGAAGGATATTTTAGAGACTTCCACAGTCCAACATTATGTTCATTTAAGTAAAATATGTGGATATATTTGCCTGAAACTGCTTTTTTTTTTTTTAAAAAAAAAAGGTATTATTATTACTTAAGATTCAGAAATGTTCACTAGCTATGGGGAGATCAGAATCCCCTAAGGCTATTCAGTTTATGGCAGGTTTACCTTAAAATTACATTACTGTTCCAAAGTTTGCTTCTTGAAGTTGTGGGGGTTTGGGAGTCTTTGTGTGTGTGTGTGTGTGTTTTGTCTCTTTGTTTATGGTGTTTTTTAAAATTTTGTCTTGGACTCTCAACAGACTAGTATCATCAAACCAGAACCTCCATTCCAGAAAAGCCAAAATACATCTTGAGAAACTCTGTATGGCTCCATGCATCTGTGCATTTGTGTGTGTATTCCTCAGCACCCACTGATCCTTCCTGGTGAAAAAAGGAAGCACTGCTTCAAATCCCAACTTTGTTCCAGATGAAACACAGTTGTTTCAATTCAGTATAGATTTACCTACACACATGTATACTTTTCTGTCTTTATTTCTGCTCTCTTTTATCTTTGGCATGCGTCATAACTCTCCCGTGGCACTTTTATTACAGGAAAGTGAAGGAATTCACAGAACAGCTAGTTCAGAAACACAGGCACTTTGGGCTTTATAAATGAAAACATTCATTTTGCTGTTCTGCCAGGCTTTTGACATATTTCAACAACTTTGCCAGATAAATGGGAGAAGAAGGATGGATGGACATAGGCTACATCAGGAATCTTATGGAATCCAAAGAATTTTCCACGTTAAATAAAACGGAGGGGAAATAATCAGGCTGTGTCAAAAGGTGTTTGGAAAATTCAAAGCTCTTATGATCTACACTGCAATGTATAGTATAATTTTTATACATACATACACACACACATTTGTGTAAAATTAGTACCATGTAATCAGATATTGATTCTACCTGCAAAATTGAACATGCGGATATCTTCCTGTCGTTACATCTCCAAATGCACTGCTGCTAGAATCAGACAGAAAAAATAACTATTATTTCATTTATCATGGTGGTGTAACAAGAGAGTGAATTAGCATGCCAGGGAGGTCTATGAAGCCTCCTTTACTGCTCTTTGTGAGCAAGTCAGTTGAGTTCCTTAGATGAAAACGATGAATCTCATCCACTAAAAAGCTCAATCAAGACACAGAGGGGATAGATAGGTATATTTCTAAGTGATAGATGTTTAAATTATTCTAAAGCAGTCTGAATAAGAAGAGAAACTGTTATTGTAGTTGTTCAGGGTCCTTCTCACTGGAGATGGAAAGGGTGTTTCCAAGGTGCAATCAATCTCAACCAAGAGAGAAATCTAAAGGGCGAGCTGGGAAAAATGATTCCTGCCTGCTGGGGCTAGGTCTGGACAAAACAAGTTTTTTAGTTTTGTTTTTTTTTTTTTTGGAAAATGGTATGAGGGAGGAGATTAATCCTTAATATCAGGTGTAATTCTGAAAATTGATATAACTGGAAACCAAATAAAGCAAAAAATGAGGGTCAAAAAAAGAGCAAAATACTGAATCTCTGATAATGTTTTATTTTAACAAGATGCAGGTAGAAGTTTTTCATTTTGCATTCCAAAAGAAGTAAAAGATTTGGGGGCATTTATTATATTTTAGAGTATATTGAATAAGTGTAAAAATGATTTGGAACTTGTCACTAGGAGGCCTAAGGATTTTTAATTGACGCACAAATGAAACTAGGGACCTTGTGGACATCACTGAAAAATTATGGCATTCGCTTTCTCTTTGGCTTATCAACCAAAATAATAATAATAATAATAAATCCAACTCTGCTCTAATCCAAGTGTGAGTGAGTTTAAGGAGAGGATAACAAAATTCCAGCCAATATCCTTGCTCCCTCCGAAAGGCCCTTCTGCAAAATTGGGTGTCGCAATGTGAATTACTGCTGGAATGTACTATGTAATCTTGGCAAGAAATCAATAGGCGCAAACTCCTCAAATAACCAGAGCAGGGCACTAAGAAATCAGTGGAGCAGGCTGCAGCCCAGACAGTCAGTCCATTAGCAGCTTAACCACAGCAGATGTAAAGACACCAACAAAACTCCCTACGGAGCCTCCCCAAGAGCCAGATGCTACTGCTATAAAAAGATCTTCCAGAAACTTGGCATGTCTCCTCGCCACATCTATTTTTTTTTTTTTTTAAAGAAACATTCTGTAGATAGGAGGTTATTTTTCTTAGTTTGGATTTGGAGGAGGGGGAGAGGAGTACTTGAAAGGATGGGGAAGATGTTGCCTATTTATTCCGGTTAGCTTGTGAATTTTCTGCTTGCAAAAACAAAACTCAGCAATAGCATGTCCAGCACAGAAGGCAATAGGCACCGTTCCAGCCCTCTCCCACACAGTTCTTTGCTTATGCACCTTGGCTTGACCTGCAGATCCTTCCACTGCAAGCCCTGCCAAGGCACTTGGGGTGAAACACCAGCTGTTATTTTAATCCCTCCAGCTTCACTGCTCTGCTGATGGGCCCAGCTTGCCTTCGAGGCTGTGCTTTGGCACTCCCGTGGTCTGTTTGTATTTGCTGGTGCATCTCAGTCCAGCTAGTGGTTGTGTTTAATCTGTTGGTGCTTCTCTCTCTTACTGCTCCACCAAAGAACTTACTTCTTCGCTTGTAACATCAACAGCTCTTGAAAAGGTTCTTGAAGACTTTGAAGCCTTATGTAAGCCCCAGTTAGTGGGCTGACATGGCTAAACGTGTTTTAGATGTCACTCTACTAACAACAATAAGAAATAAGTAGCAAGAGTAGTAATAATGTGCAAACATCCATGTACCAATAGTGTCTGTGCCAATAAGATAACCCATGAACAAAACACAGGTAGTGGAGACATTGATTCCATCTGCACTTACCCAGATGGATACTACCCATGTGCCCAGGTACGAGATCCACCTGCATCTATGGATGAGGACAGATGTGGCTTTGGGAACATATGGTGAAATATTCTTCGAAACTTAGGGATAACATGCTAAGATGGCATCTTTTGGAGAGACTGAGAGGCAAACAGGATGGTGGTGTTGTGTCTAATAGAGGAGAATGAAAGCAGAAAAACAGATGATGGGAGATTAAGATTATCACTTCAACTAAAAGGACATCAAACCCAAATTTTAAAGTAAGAATGGAATTGGATGCTACAGATGCCCCGAGGAGGAACTAGCCTGTTGTTAACATCTACCCTTGGCCTACTGTGGCAGACCCAGTTGCTAATCTCATCAGTTCAACCCATTGCTCTGTTCACAACCAACAGCTTCAGGATTGGCACCCCAAAGCAGGTCATTCACTCTGACAGTTTTCTTACTTAACCCTTTATGCACAGTAAACCCAGTCTGGAGAAAGCAGAATTGTGTTGTTATTAACATCTTCCTCTAAGCCTTTTGAATGTCCTTCAGCATTTTATTGCCTTTGCCATCATCTTAATATTACATAAAACTCCTAGGTAGTGGGTTTTCACTTATAGTTGAACAGTTCATTTTGTTAGCAGCTCATATGTTGATGCAATTTGATTTTTTGTGTTCACTCATTCACAGCAGTTGTTCTTCACGGGGATGACGAATTCTGTCATTCCCATCCAGTTGGTATCCTGGTACTATAATGTAGCACCGATTAGCTTCCCTCCACTAGGTCTCCAAGATGTCCTTTCTTACAATACCCTTTACTTAAATGGAGTGTCACTGGCTTAAATCATCTGGTACTTCCTTGTGAACTACATCTGCTTCTGTGTTCTCTTTTCTCTCCACAAAATATAGTCTTCTCCCTTCCCTTCCCTTCCCTTCCCTTCCCTTACC
>JAWLRI010001060.1:487657-504925 GCA_034781795.1 Crypturellus tataupa | reverse complement strand
ACAGGACAGGACAGGAGAGGAAAGGAGAGGAGAGGAAAGGAGAGGAAAGGAAAGGAGAGGAAAGGAAAGGAGAGGAGAGGAAAGGAGAGGAGAGGAAAGGAGAGGAGAGGAAAGGAGAGGAGAGGAACAATAACAATAAAATAAAAACAGAGCAAACACAAAGAAGAACAGTATCTTTCCCTTTTTCTCAGTTTATCGTTAACTCTGAGGTCGGATCTTTCCCAGAGCTGAACAGAGATAAATAGTGGTGAATACCAGTTCAAAACATCTGGCACCTTTTCCAGGAATAAAAAATAAACCATGACCAGTGAATACTGGAAATGAATTTCAGTTCATTTGCAATGGCGAGACTGAGGTACACTTAATGATACTGTGGTTTGGAGAACGCTAACAAATAAAATCAGAGAAGATATGTGGGACGAAGCACATGTCTTTTCCTGGAAAATCCTTCTATTTACCAGGAAAAGGCAGGAACCTGATTTATGGAAGGCAAATAATTATCTTCCATCTTCAGATTTGGTGACACAGTCATGCATTACTCCTTATCTAGTCCTCCTTGCATTTATTGCATACTCTTTCTCTAATCAGCCCTTTATCATGTTGATAAAGGAGAAGTTTAGGAGCAGTCCTGCAAGTGGGGATTCAAAATGTTCATCCTTTAGCTTTTCCAGTTATTAAAAAAATGAGCATTTGCTCTCTGGAAAACAAGGCCTTATACACTCTGTTGGATTCCAGAAGATAAAGACATCCAGAATCACCAGGTGATTTCAGTAAAATCATTCATTTGCTGTGCACTGAGTAGGATAAAGATAATGTTTTACTTGCTCCTTTGCTTCCACATCCTGCTGAAAATTCTCCCAAGCGGATTTCAGGAATCAAAACCAAAATAACAGAGTATGCAAGGAAGAGAGAAGGGACTTACCTAGTATTCAGTTAGCCATGATATGCTTCACAAAAGCTGGAAAGAATAGAAACAGAAGGATCATTTATTGAATTCCCTTCATTAAACTCAGAAATATCTCAGTACCTCTGTTCAGCTTGACTGTTCTTTAAATTCATTCCTCTCGCCTAGCCTGATGCAATGAAAACAATATCATTCGTAAATAAGACTCCAAGCACCTCAGTGCTAAAACCATTAGAAATCCTTAAATAATATTTATGCAGTGCAGAGTGGCCATCAGTCCAGGTAGACAATGGAAATAAACACATACTTTTGTCAATCCATACCTTGCTTACTCCTTACCCCTGCAATACAGAACTGCCTTTCCATACTTTCTCTTTCTCATTGATCCTCCATACTATGAATTTCTCATAAATTCAGGCATCTTGTAGTTTGGCTAAATCTACAGGTTCCTAGCAATAACAGGTAAGAAGGATTTTCCTGAGCTCAGAATAGCATTTGAAAGTAGAAGAAGACCAATCATAAAGTTTTCAGTGAAGGTAATATAAAATCAGTCACTAGTAACAAGATCACCTTCAAAGAAGGACAGCTGTGCATGATAATATGTGTTCAAGATCTCTAAAAGTGTCTTGTGATTTTCCTGAAGAGACAAAAGTGTGTAAGTTTGCAAAATACCTCAGAAAACCCTGACCCATTTACTCACAGTCCACTCCTTTTCCTCTGAATTTCCACAACATTAATGGAATGGAATGGGCATCTTTGTTCAATGCTTGTAGGATTCTTAGGATTCGATTAAGAATCTTAAGGGTAACTCTTTTAAGTTGTTTTTTTAGGTAAAACAATAATTTCCATGAGAAATCTCCCAAACAAACATCTTCTTTTGCTTTTTGGGCAGCCCAGAAAGTATGGCTGTAGATAGTAAAAATAAATCAAAAATAAAATTAATTATGAAGAGCAAGATAAGAATGACCTAACTAGCATCTTTGAAAGACTCATGACCAATACCTGCTATGGGAAGTACAAATTACCTTATCATAGTTAAGGGGTTTCAGGGAGATTACAGAATCTGGATTGGAATTCTTCAAGCACAGCCTGCTGCTCCTACTCACCTTCATAGTTGATACAACCATTGGCATCTTCCTGACCAGCCATTAATTTATCAACTTCCTCTTCAGTCAACCTCTCACCTGCACAGAAAAGCAAAATGTCTGTTCAGTGCCTTAGTATGTGAACTTTTTCCTTTTTTTCTCTCTTTTCTTTTTTTTTAAAAGAATTTTAGAAGCAATAAATAACAAAGAATACCAAAGAGAAGGAAAAGAGGAGAGACAAAGATTTGCTCTTCTGTTCAATTTGTGGTGCTGACTGCTAGGAAAGTGACTTTTCAACTTGCAAACTAAGAAAATTTGATCTGAAAACCATGAAGAAAGAATAAACAAGGAAACCTATATGGTATCATGTTCACATAGTCATTCTTCTAAGAATAAGCTTAGTTTAAGTGCCAAATATGAAGACTTTAGTCACTTTTGACCAAACCCTCGCTAAGCAAACTCTCTGTTAGGTCACCCTGAAGTTTGCCTCTGAGTTTCAGCTCAGAGCTTCGGGTTCTGGAAAATTCTAAGCCCAAACGTAGGAACTCTGCTTAGAACGTGATCCATTGCATTTGATGTGATCCGTTTAATTGGATTACCTAGATATTAGGTCTATTAGATATTATTTACCTAGATATTAGGTACCTCTGTCTCTAAGGCAGAGACATCAATCCAGGCCCTTATGCCTCACAAGGGTATTAGGATGGGATGATTTCCCTTTCAGAAATGAGCAGGATAAATAATAAGGTGATGTCAATTGCAGTCGTTTTAAAAAATAGTATCTAGTGTACTCTGCTACTTATGTTATTCCACTTTTATTATCTCTGACTTATACACAGGGGCAAGTCCTCAGTGAGCCTGTGAAAATTCAACTGCATTTTTGAAAAGCGAACAGAAAAGTGTGCCAATTTACAGAATACTTGGCTGTGTCTAGTATTTGGCCAGTGCTTAGGAATACCAATCTAAATATCAGTGCTAACTCTTTGGATGTAAGTACTGCTCATAAGTGCTTGAAAATCAGTCACTGACGTGCATTGGTCTGGCTTACTGGAAACTAAAGGGCAAATACAAAAGTGTTTTTTTGATAATACAGTGAGAGTCACAAAACTGAACAGTGTGGTTTCTTTGGCCAAGATAAGGTTAGATGGTCCATCAGTCCTGACTTCATGTGTGTGTCCTTACTGAATTTGGTCCCCAGACTGATCCAACAGCATCAGTGAAAATAGGTACTTAACATTATTTTCCTTATTTTTCATGTGTCATTAATAGAGATGGATGTGTCGTGGAACTGAAATCCCTGAGGATAAAAGATTTGGATTTTGGAAACAACATCCCAGGTCAAAACCCATCTCTGGAATCCTTTGGCCTAAATCAAATCTCACTTTTTATAACAACAGACAAGCAGTAGTAGAAAAGGCTGATCTTGAGAAATGCTTACTGGATTCAGATGACAAAATGTCAGTGCCTTATGATCCCAATTGGAAACCTGTCATTAAGTTACAGCCAATTTTTTTGTCCAACATTCATGCTGTTGTCATCACTCTTTGTGAAACACTGAGCTTCTCAAGTCAGAATTTGAAAGGAGGCAAAAATATTGATTCCTCCTTTTAAAACATTCAGAGATACTTCTGCTAAACAAATGACTAATAGAAACATGCCTCATCTTAAAGCTTTGGTTGAAGATTCAGAACAATTGAAGGCAAATACTGAAGAGGGACTTGGGTTTCCCACTGTATGTATAATACTCCTGTTAATAGAAATATAGTATATACTGGAGAAGCAAAATGCTGAAACAAGGACAGAAGAAAGGAAGGGAAAAAAGGTGGGAGGAGAAAAGACAATGTTGGTGTTGTAAGTCTTTAGCTTCATTATTAAGGAAATTGTTGGTCCTGACTACCAAGAATAAAGTTATGACTGAAATCTTGCACTGTCATTCTCTCCATAAAGGTGTTTTACACCACCTAGCATGCTCTATGTTGTATGGAAAAGACTTCACTGAGGGCATTGCATGAGGAAATGTTGACCTTACCCAGTGTAGCCAAAACGTGGCGGAGCTCAGCCCCCATCACAGTTCCATTGCCCTCCTTGTCAAACACGCGCAGACCCTCCACAAAGTCCTCGTAGGTGCCAGTGTCTTTCGTCTTGGCAATATGCTGGAGCATAGGCAGGAAGGTCTCGAAGTCGAGCATCTTAGAGGTCATTTCTGCAAAGACACAGATTGAAACAAAAGTTTGAGTTTGCTCCAGGACATCTGAGAATTGACCATGGGGCATCCACAGAAGATTGGTGGTTAGGAGAGCTTTGGTCAAAAATGCCAGCTAAAGGAAATATGCAGAACGTACAGATGGAGAAACACCCAGTTAGAGGGGAAGCAAGAGCTCTGGGAAAGAGAAAGAAGTATGTTTCTGAATAGGCTGATCTGAACCTGTACCTGTCTTGTGCCTGATCCATGCAAATGTCAAGGAAAACAACTACCGTTAGAGCCGCAAGGCTATTTGAGGTGTGTAAAAAGATGAAACTAAGCAAAAGACAGAGAATAAAGGGAGCTCATTTTTGGTATGAAGTCAGCTTTCATTTGCAGAGATGTTAACAAAAATTGGGAGAGGAACTTCACAGTGATTAGGGAAACCTTACCCTGGCAGGACTGGGACTGTGTATCCCATTTCCCTAAATTTTCACTTTTCAAGTGCATGCTAGCTCCTTCTTGGCTGTTATCCCATCTGCCACTATCATTATCGTATCATGAGATACCACAGTTGTTGAATGAATGCCTAGTTCACAGTTCCCATTAGCCTAAATGAAAATAAGGGTAAGGGAAGTCATCTAAGAAATGCCTCAATATAAATGTGGTCTAGAAGAGTTTTATTTTGTTCTGAGCAGATATTCTGAGTAAGGCAAATTTTTAAGGGAGATCCCACTGCAATTATAGACCCTCTGTATTTTTGTAGAGCAAGCTGAGTCCGTAGGTTCAGTATATCCCTCTGTTGCTGTGGACACCTTCAAAAACTCTGAATCTTTACTAAATATAAGTGCATGCCTGTCAATCATTAAAAATTACTTTAAAAGGTAAGAAATTGTCACTGCAAAATACACTGAAACACAGGACCATTAAAAAAATTCATTTTCCTAAATCTGAGTCAATTATACTGACTGAAGATAAGCTTTTCCCAAACTATGATTCTGCCGGAAATTTCCAGGGGGCTGTTCACAGTAATTTTTTCCATCAAAAAATAGGGATCTTATCTTTTTGGCCTGACCAGTAATTCTTGGAGTGCTGCTTTTCAAAACAAACATGGAGGAGGTCACCAACCTTCTGGTTTGGGTCTGCCAAGCACCTTCATGACCTCAGCTTGGGTTGGATTCTGCCCCAAAGCTCTCAAAACATCTCCACATTGTGCATATGTGATTTTCATCTCAGATTTTGGAGTTCGGTCAAAGAGTGAGAATGCTTCCTTAAATTCTGGAAGACAAAAAGAGAAAAAATGGAAAGAAAGAAATGTATATCATACTCCATCGGATAAAATCAAAGCAACCCAGACCTTCACTCTAATTAAAACAGCCTAACCCTTTTATTTTGCAGTTTGGGAAAAGTTTGATGAGCTTATTGTTGCTGTTATCTGCAATGTTTGTATTCCTCCTCCCTTGCATTTTCCGTTTCAATCAGGGAGTGGAATTACATAGGTCAAATGCTCTTTTTGTGGTATTTCCGGCTCAGCTTGCATTGGGACATACAGAAAACCTCATCCAAATGGTTGGCCTTGAGAGTTTTCCAGCTCAGCAAGAGCTCTCATGATGGTATAGAAGTCAATAGCTGTTCTGTTCATTAGCACACTGGATATTGTATCGATCATTTAACTTTTAGAGAGTACTGAATCAATCCACCAAGAGGAGTGTTTCCGTTAGAAGGTAACAAGACAAACCATGATCATCTACTGAGGGATTGCACAACAAATAGTCTATTGGTGGGAGGGAGTGAAAGTGTGCAGAAAGACTTTTAATTAAAAGATGGTCAAAATTAAGGGTTTCAAGAAGGAGATCTAGAAGGACCTAGAAGGATCCTTCAACATTTTTCCCCCCTAACAACACCAAATCAAACTTCATCTAGAGAAGTCATCTTTGTTATGCCAATAGCTACCAACACCAACCAGAGCCCATGTATGGATACACATCAATTCTGCCAAATGGTTTCACATCTTCCTGATTTTCTCTTTACTCCCAAGCAGAGAGAGCACTTCTTGCAAGACAGGCAGCTCCTCTCTTTCGCATCTTTATGAACATACCCTCATCTTTCCTCTTGTCAGAGAGGGGGAGTCCTTTACAAAGTGCTAGCAGTAATATTTTGACAATAGTGTTGCCATGGGAGTGGATCCTTCACTTCTGTATCTTACAACTAATGCTACTTAATGTGAGGAGGGGAAGACCTTTACTGAACACATTGCATGTGTCTGGAATTCATTATAAATATATCTTTGGCGTTAAAGCTGTGAATCCCTGACTCAACCATGTTGCCCTGCTGTTACTTTTCTACTGGATCTGATTCTCTCCCATCCACCAAACACAGCAAGGTTTTCTTTCTTCCCTAGATCCTGATTTATTCATTCCACATTCCAGATTTTCTCCACTTCTTCTCTCTTAATATCTTCTCCTCCCCTTTATTACAATTCCTTTTCATTTTTCTTTCTTCTCCTTGGCATGTTTCCCTTTCTCCTTCCTTCTTCCAGTTTTACTCCCTCTGCCTCTTGTACTTTTTTCATTCTCCCTTTTCATCTTTTTCATTCCACTTACACCTTACTTATTTCCTTCTTCATCCATCATTTTCAATTCACTTTCTCATTATGGGCTAATTAATGCTTTCGTTGTTTTCTTCTCTGCATTTCCATCTCTCTCTCCCTGCCGGCCTGTCTCTCTTTGCCTCCTCCCTGGCCAGCCAGATCCAACATACCAGCCCCAGCAGAGGGCAATAGTGGATTTCCATGGGCTTCCTGTGGACAGGAGTGGGCAGGAGTGGGCAAGAGTCCCACACCTGGATGTCCTCTGATCCACTCCTTTCTCTAGGGATCTCAGCATCCTCAGTGAAGGGGAAGTCCATCTACCTCCCCGAGCTACACCATTACCTGTCACATATGTACGCCGAGACCCGAACACCTTCGCACCATCTCCTAAAGGCTCTCTGTTCATCTGACACTGACAACTTCCATTTTCCTCTTTCTCTCTTTATTTTTTTTTAATGTATATTTAGCCATCAGAGCGTAGGGCTGTGGGTTGGAAGCTCCATTTTGTCAATATTCAGAAGCAGTCTATTTTTGATTCTTTTTCTTTTTAGCATTTGATGGTTTAACGCAAGTTTCCACCAAAGTAATGAAACTAAAGTGGCTATGGCCTGCTTTGTCCTTCTGCTAGCCGTTAAACCGCTGGCAGGAGCAGTGTATATTTTCATATCACTAATTGCTACCTATCTTCCCGTCTTGAACAGCTCATGTTCTTCTCCTCAGCCATGAAAGGAGGGAGAGAAGAGCCAGAAATCCAGTTTCATAAATATACATTGCTACCACCAAAGAATTTCACTCGTGGTCAAGGCTGAAGAACATGAAAAGATGGGTGTGTAACACATGGCTTCATTCTTCTCCCTCCGAGATTAACATTTTGGGAGCTGGCATTACAGGCATTACATTCCTTTCTGTCTAGGCAGGGAACTGAGTCTGGCACAGCAAAGTTTTTCTTTTGCGAGGGGTATCTGACACATAGGATGGGGTTAATATTGACCTAACAGCCCCAAAACAGGGAAGCAGCTATGTCAACGGTGAAAGAGAGAAAATGAGAGAGATAATTATTATAATTACAGGTCTGTTTTAATTTTCTTCTGCATCAAAAAGGTGTGACAGGTGATCTTGATCTTGTTATGACTTTCTGAAATAGAGAGTTTGACAAACTAACAGTATAACACTGAAATATCTGTAAAAGAACCCAGAAAACAATAGGTTCGGTTGAAACCCAAAAGCAAGTAAGAGCTAACAATCTTGGAAGTTTGTGTGAGAGAGGACAAAATAGGAAAGAAAAGATCTAAAAGACATATTACAGGACATATTACAAGACATATTATTCCAGAGCTCCTGTGAGCCCCAGCTCTCATGTCATAGCAAGTAGTGCTGGTCTCTAACCAATGTTTTTAATGCAAAGTAGAATAGTCTCAAACTCTGGACTACTGATCATGCACATGCATATACTGGCAAGGTTTAACCCATGTTCACGAGTACAGAGGACAACCTGTGCCAGTGACAATCCCAGAGATAACCCTGGACCATGAAGCAGGTTTAATTCTGCTCCTGGTTTGTCTAAGCTCTAGCTAAGTGTATGTATCTACTATCTATCTGCCTGTATCTATCTATCTACCTACTCATCTAAGAATCTGGGAACATTCTAAAGATCAGGTGAAGTAGCAGAGAACACAAAAAGACCAGAAGAGTCAAAGAAAGATAGCAAGGAACTGAAAGAAAGACTATGTTTTTCTTCTCGGTCCCCATTAGACCGTCCTCCCAAAAGATGATAGAGTTGATGAACTAGCCATGGGATGAACTTTGCCTGGGTTTGCTGTCTTGCTGCAGTGCTGGCTCATAGCATAACTTTCTGCTATTCCACTGTGACAAACATGGAGGTGTCATAGTATTTCCCACATGCATGATATTTGCTGCCCCATAGCATTTTCTTTGATATTCCAGGGAGATTCTGTGCCACAAATCCAGGATTACCTTTGCTCCAAGTATGAAATAGACCAGATAGATAGACTAGAAAGTAGCTGTTGTAAAGAAGAAAGATACAACTTGCTACTTCGAGAGATGGTTTATACCATCTCTATTTAATGCCAAAGACATACCATCTGCCCTTTGCTGGTGGAACAGTTCAAAGGTGTGTAGCTCAAAAGTGAGCCATTCCTATGGTTCTCTCATAGCTTTGGAACTAGCAAGGAGTAGATTCACTGAAACAAGCAATTGGCTCAAATCATGAGTCATCTTTTGCCCTGTTGTTAGAAGACAAAATCTAAAGCCTTGCAGTGCGTCTTGAACCAGTCACCAGGTTTGGTGGTCTGTGAGTTTCTTTTTCTTCTGTTTTGGTTAACACATTTTCTTATACCAAGTTTGATAGGTTCCACCAAGCTCTGCCAAGCTTTTGAACACAAAAGCAAAATTATGCCAGATGTTCAACTCATCTATCGATTATCACTAAAGTAAAAAACAGCTTGCCAAATGAGAAAAAAAAGAGAACAGCTGCAGTGGGTATTGTTTCCAGGACAACTTGTATGAGGTTTCAGTATCAGTTTTCTGGGTTGGGAAAAAGGGTTCAGAAACTGAAGCTGATATTTCTGTTTCAAAAAAAAAAAAAATCATTACTTTCAATATTTTCTCCTTATTGGAAATTGTCACAAAACTGATTGAATACAGGGGAAAAGTTCTCAAAGACAAAGCTGGAAGATGATCTGTTTGTATTTTGTTAGTAAGAACAAGAAAAGAAAGTATATATAAATTTGTACTGAGGATTTTAAAATTGTGTTTGTTTTCTCTCATTGTCAGAATGGACCTGGTATTGCCTATAATGAAACAAATGTGCTTTACATGGGTTTAATCTCTATAGTGCATGACTTTCTCCTTGACCAGCTCAATAGTGCTTGAAGCAGGGATGAAGGAGGATACTATTTGATTCTGGTTTAATTAGAACAAATGAAAATGCTCCTCACCCTTCAGAAGATTATTTGCAAGGTCAAGACAGAGCTCAGGGACTATATGCATCAAACATTGCCATCGCAACCTGGTTCTAGGATGATATAAGGAAGAGACCTAGATCCCACCTACTTCTGAACAACTATCTTCTTTGTTGTGATTTAAAATTTTTAACTTTATATCTGTCCATGTGGGTAAAGCAAATGATCCTCCTGTTGTAGCAATGACTACCAGGGCTTAGTTTTTATTTAGAATCCAAGGAAATATATTATCAAGTGTTGCTAATATAGAAAGACAGCTGATCATGTTCATATCACGGGCTCTGACTGCCCTTTTATGAGTGCTTCATAATATCATTTCTTTCTGTTTTATTTCCCTAGTAGACAATAATGACTAGGACAGACGATCCCGTAATATGCATGATTTTTCAGTGATTTAAGATCTCAGAAGGGGCCAGAGGTCTTGCGGGCACTCATAAAATTAGACAGCATGGTGAGAGTATGAATTAAATTACAACCTACTCAAAAGAGCACTAAATATCGCACTAGTGTCCGCATCAACATTTCCCAGCACCTCCCCATGACGATATTTACTGTGCAGAGAAGAGAAACAGATTTTTCTCACCTTCAATCTGATCAGGAGTAAATTCAACCTAGAAAAGAGAAATAATAACAGTCAAGTTAAAAAAAAAAAAACTAAAAAAGACAAGTTTTATGTTAATCTCTATATTATCATACCAAGCGTTCTTGATGTCCATGGAAGAGAATATAGTGACTCACAAAGCCCCACAAAAATATTTTATGGGGACCATAGACGCCTCTTCTTTTCTCCTCCATCTCCCCTTTTCAACTAACCCCACCTTTAGGACCTCTGTCCCCACCACAAGGCTGCAGATGTTCTTTGACCATTCTTCTGCTGCCCCTATGCCCCTGCTGTATTCTTTTGCATCTGTTCCAACTTCATCATGACATTGATGCCCCTGAGATGATTATGGCAGCACCATGGTAAATACTATGTTACTCGACTGAAAGGGGACTATCTGAAGACAGATTTGGATCTGCTTTCCACAGTCTTTTCCAGCACAAGAACTAGTAGATACCAAGCAAAGGTAGCAGGACTCTGGCTCAGAGCACAGTGAGGGATGTGGTTCCTCACTCTTACAGCTGAATTGTGGTCTTGTCTTCAATGAGTGGCAGAATAAAAGGAGCTCGGGTAACCAGCCCAGATGTAGATGTCCTTTTCCAACCTGGTGAATCCCACCCAGAGAGCCTGAGCTTGCCCTTTGGCAGATGGCAGGCCCAGAGAAACAAATCCAGACCAAAATCGTATGACTGAAAATTCCCACGACCAGATCAAAGGGGAGATCGGGGCTAGAAGCCTGAGCGTGCCTCACCTCTAATCACGGCCCCTACGAAAATGCCACCCAGTAGTGAGGGACTCTACATGACAGCTGGAAAGGCAGTTTGACCAGACCTACCGCCCAGGCTTCCTCTCCCAAAAGCAGCACAGATGTGTGGGTGGCAACTGCTGCTATTTTCTCCCTTCTCTACACATACCACAGTGGAACTGGAGGGAGAGACGAGTCGTCATTTACCCGGCCACAAGGTATTAGTGAAGGCGAGTGGGATGAGCTCTGCCTCCAGGACATATTTAGATTAAAGGTGGTTGGGGTTTTGTTTCACTTCCTCTCTCTCTCGGAACAGCATGGAGCATATAAGACTAAATCCATCTCGAAGAGGAAGCAGCAAGGGGGCAATCGCCCAGGAAGGCAGCAGGGCAGGCACCCAGGGCAAACGCTTGCCTCCTTTCCTTGGCCCTGATGAGCCAACTGTGCTATACATTCCTTGCAGACACTAATAAAATACTTTCCATAACAAATGGGAAGTGTTATGCCAACTTCCCTGCTGGTTTAGCAATCTTGGCTTCCAGGGATTATCACCTGGCTGGGCAGTGATATCAGATGTGACTCTCTTGCTACTGTTTCCTTGCCTAAACCATGGTGGCATTGTGTCAGTTGCATTCAAGAAAGACCTGGGGAGATGTTACGCCATTCGCAGCTTCTTATCTCAGGGAACTTTTGCTCTTTACAAACCCATAATATCTCAGTCAAGCACGTAACACCCTGTGTGATAAGACAGTCATAGCTTAGGCTGAAAGGAGTCCTATTAATAAAACTGTTTCTGGTCAGCAACCAGGAGGTTATGTTGAGGGAAGCATTTACACAATGTAAGCATGTGCCTCCCAGAACAGAAACAATATTCTCTCTCTCTCTCTCTCTCTTTTTTTTCCATAATACTCCATGTCATCAATCTTACAGCAAGATTTTTACCTCGGCCACCCTAGGGCTAGTTTTGGGCAAGAAAAAGAGTTTTATTCAGAGACGATTTAGGAGGCAGAAATGCAGCAGATGGAAAGAGGCCCAGAAGGCCATCAAAATCAGTATCAGTATCACTGTGTTAAGAATGCATTTGTATTCCACAAGTTTTCCCCTACCTGCCCCACAAAGATATTTTTAAACCTATTAATACAGAGCCCCACCTCCCATCACTTTCTGCACAAAACAATTGGGATGCATATAAGCTTCTCTACTGCCCCTGGGCATGTCAAGTCCCATTCATCTCCATCACCCTACTACTATCTCAGTCTCTCATGACTTCCCAGACCTTATTCCCTTCTAGTACACCTGCATTTTATTCCTAGAACTGCCTGAGAGACATTTGGGTTATTTCTAGTTCAGCTCATGATCTTATAGTAGGAAGGCACTGCACAGCAAGCAGACACTTGACAAAGACATGGGCTGTGACTCGTGACACTACATGTTGCACCACCTGGACTTCACGAGCACCATCTAAAACACACTGACTTTGCAGAAAATAGAAACCCAGGCACAAGACTCCTGCTACTTTATATTTTTAGGAGAAAAGAAAAAGAATTGCTTCAACTTGTCTTGAAATGATCGATCTCTCTTATGGCAGAAATGGCAGAAAATATATTTTGAAGGGACTGAGTCAAACAGAACATTGAACTGTTTATGGCTTTTGCAGTATTTAATTACACCAATAGTGAAAATGAAGTTAAGATACAAAAGAACAATTATGTTCAGCTAAACCAGTGAAGCTTTTTATTCAAAAAAAATAAGGCTGCATTTCAAGATGGAAAAACTGAGGTAAAGTCTTCATCAAGGTGGGGCAGATGATGTGGCTACACAGAGAAACACAAAAACGCTTTCCTATCAACCTGCACTTTAACCAGCCAGAAGCTGTTTCCTTGGTGTATTTCTTTTATGTGGGTTTCCTAACGTATGAAGAAATACAGCAGTACATCACCATTTCATATAACTTTAGAAGAATTTAGGGACTGCAGATCCCAAAGTCCCTTGGACTTTTGCCTAGAATAATACTGGACCAGCCCTGTCATGTTGTGGCTTTGGATTATCTTTTTCCTCCAAAAACTGAGTCTTGTGTGAGAACCTCTATCTGGTCTGGGCTTAAAATTGGTTGAGTCTCAGTAGGTTGTTCCCAACTGGTTGGGTCTCAGAATCACCCTCATGGAAGGTCCACAGGTGATGCATAATGGTAAAGACAATGGGTGAAGAACTAGGAAGATGTATCTGAAGAACCTACAAGGTTCCTTGTCCAAGGAAGGGGTTGCAACATGACCCTGAACTTCAATATCTCAGAGTAAATCTACTCAGCCACAGCAGAATCCTCTAAAAGTCTGCTTGGCAGAGAACCATAGCCTGACAAGTCTCTAGGGAGCAGGTTCAGAGCAGCATGGTCTTCAGAGCAGGTTGGCACCGATGCTCCCTGCACTCAGTCTGAGCCAGAACGCTGGATTAAAGTCCTCACAAGCAGGACTTTGCATTCCCTTGCTTCTTTCTTTCTTCTTAATATCTTCTGGGGCTGAAGGAGCCCAGAACTGCTTTTAAACTTTGGTGTTTTCGCAGCTCTGGCAGGGCTGCAGCCTATAAATTGATAGCTCCCTTTCTTGGATGGGGAATGAGTTGCCATAATTTTCCAGAGCACAAGGGGAAATTCCACAGCTTCGACAAGGGAATGAGACAGTCACTCTGAAGAACTGAGATGGTTCCTGGCAAGGACAAGCACCAGAAATATAAAACAATTTGTAGACTGACTGTTCTCCCTGTAGCAACAGTTTTGAATTCTCCAATCATTTATTGACAGTTGCCTTCCCAGTTTCTGTGCTGCAACCCCCCTTCACAAGCCTCACCAGCAGACGTTTGTTCAGATGTTTGCAGCTGTTAAATAAATCATAAAAAAAAATGTTTAAAATACCCTCTGTAAAACTCTAGATGGGAGCCTATGGTATAGAGGAGGTTAGATGGTGCCTGTGCTGTTTGCCTGATGTAGAGAGTTGTTGTCTCCTGTGGCCTCTGAAGGGGACAAGGAGAACGCAAAGGATGACCCCAAGGTCCCCAAGGAGCATTACAATGCTGCTTGGGACCTTATGGGTTCACACTGCTTGGGAGCTAAGCAGGAAAAAGGTCCCAGATCTCAACCCAATATGTGTAGGGACAGGAGAACTCTGTATCAGCAGTAAAGTTTTGCCTTGGGGTCACATCACATTAAGCCAAAAGACTTCAAACTGAGCAGGGAACATTAGTCACCAGGAAGTGTATTTCCTGCATATAATATAGTAGAAAGTGCCTAAGGAAAAGTCAAACACTTTTGTAATTTGGTAAGTAGCTTCATCGAGGAAAAAATAAAAGAGAGAAAAGAAGAAGACACTAGTATTATTGGTTATTATTGTTATTACTCTTGTTATGTTTACACAAAAACATTTCTCATTGGCTTTCCAAAATCAGCTGCTTTCTCTTGTAAATACTGTTGAGTTTTCCATTTTTCCTTTTGTTCTTTCTTTTAATTCAAATATTTTTATATTGAAGTGATATTTTTCATGTAAATTTGACTTAAAGAATCCCACTCCCTCCACATCAGATCACCCCGAAATGTACCGAAAAAGAATGCTTCTCAGACTGAACAAAACCATGCCAAGCTGCCAAAAAAGAATGTTTGTGGGCTTTTCTGTGTCACTGAAACCTCATCCTGAAAATTCAAGTTGATTCCTTCTAATATTTTTATTCTCCAACCAAGCCTAAAAACAACTACCCTTTGCTGATCTAATTTTGGTCTCAAATGACACAGTTGCATAACTCGCTGAGTGATGTGTCAGCCGTGCTAGTAGTGGAGACCATGTGAGGCTCTTGGAAGCTCTTTGTTGCCTGGTAGAAATGAGTTTGACAGGTCTGGGGCAAGAAGTAGTAAAAATGTCCCTACAACCACAAATTTTCTGAAGTTGGAAGAGGGTTTTGCACATTGGAGCTGAAGTTCTTGCTCATCCTCAAAGAGGTCTCAGGCATGCAAGAGCTTTGGTATCTTGCATATAAAATTTTAAGCCAACGTGAGATGTATGCTGTCCCAACCGCACACAGCATTTGTCCCATCAAAGCAATACAGACGTCACTGCCCAAGTTTTATTTCTCTACCATCTGCATTGCAGCCTTTGCCATTCCCAGTGTGGTCCAGGCCCAAGGCAGAGCAATAATAATGCTGATCTCCATCCTTACGCTCCTTGCACAGTCCTTCCCCATGCATGTGCAGATAGCAACATCAGTCACAGCGGCAATATTCTAAATGTCACAACACTCATCCTGCAACTGCTTTGGAGAACAAAAAAATACAGGGATTAAGCTGCCTTTTCCAAAGGGTAGCCTAAATAACTCTGGCAATTGGGAGAGCTCTGCTTTTGCTTCACAGAGTAGCCTGAGCGCACATGTTTCTTTCAAAACAACCATGCCACAACCTGGTCCCAGTTTTGAGCAGATTATGAATTTTTGCAAAGCAATATCTGATTAGGTGTGAACTGAGAAATCCTTCTAGCCAGCCACAAATCACCTGGGAGCTCAAGTGCAGAGCGCTTAGCCCTAGCTGGAGGGCTGATCAGGGTGATGGCAACTTCAAAACTTGCCTTTTTTCAAAAATTTCAGGTGTTTGATTGAAGAAAGCAAAAAAAAAGAAAAAGAAAAGAAAAAAAGCACTTCCAGTCTTTCAGTCTTGATCACCACTAGGATTTTTTATTCTCAATTCACTACAGTCTGCAGGAGACCTTTTGCTTGATTCACCCTATGAAGTTTATTTATTTATGCAAAAAAAGAAGCCAAATGTGAGGTTTCCCAAGAACACAATTGGAACTGATGCTGCAGAGCTTTGTTTTGCATTTTTTGGTCCACAAAATGGTGCCAAGGTCCAAAATTGGGTGACATTAGCAAGCGTCTCTGATTCATGACTGCTTTCTCGGGCTGCATTTTAATGCAAGGGGACCCCAAAAAGTCAGTTTCACTTGGGAAGAGAGGCAGAAAGTGCTCTTTTCCCAAGATTTGGGCACATTTGCAGCAGCGAACACCCTTTTGGACCCATTACCGCTATTTCCTGGCTATCCTCTCCAAGATAAAATGATGCCAGAGGTAAACTGCAAACTGCATGCAATTCCCAGTGCTTCTGAAGCACAGTCACTGAGCAGTATGACATGCGATGACATCTCATCTCTAGAGGGGGCGAAGGGTTGCATCAGTTTGGTTTTTTTGAAAAAGTAAATCAAAGAGGAAGAATGTTTTTACCCCCTGACAGCCTGCAACTGGTACCTATCAGTCAGCATTAACCACAAGCACTGAAAACCCTGAGCTATTTTCCTTGTGAATGTTTTATCTCTTTTTGTTTTATTATTTTCCTTTTTTGTGTGTGTTTTGGCAAGCATTCTGTGGTTGTTGTCAGACTATTTCTAACTGGAGCTGGGTTCTCTCTAAGCCTTAATTCATTTTGCTCATCCCCGGGGCCGTTGCAGTTGGGGATGGGCAGCTTTGCAAATGGGGCTGGTTTTTGCATGCAGAAAACGCAGTCAGGTGATTATCATCACTGATATTCTGGGCTCCAGCTGCCTAAAAGCACTGGAGCCCACCAGTTTGCTCTGTGCTGCCTCCAGACGGGTCAAGGAGTGCATTTCACACTCCTTCCCTGGCCCGGGGCTGGTTGCACTGTTTGGCCGGTTGGTGTCTTCAGTTCTGGCACTGCTCCAGAGGCTCATATGTATTTATATATGTGTCACGTGGGTATATAAAATAGAGAAGGAGATGCATGTGGACATGTATGAGTGAAAGATACTGGCACATCTACATATATGTCTATGTATATGTGCATATTTGCTTATATGAACATACAGAGATGGCTACATAAATAGATATGCATGCACATACATGCGTTTTATTTATGTATGTATGTGTATACAATATGCATTGTATACACAGTATATAAATATGTATATTCTATATAAATATGTATATTCATGTATGCATGTATAATATATATTAGCACAAGCCACACATTCACAACCATGCATCCACATTAAGCATTTGAAAACTGGGGCCCAATATATTCAACTGGGAAAAATTAGCATGAGTATTTTAGTGACTTGATTCTTAGCATTCATACTTAAAAAAGGGAAAAAGAAAAAAGGGAGAGGAGAGGAGAGGAGAGGAGAGGAGAGGAGAGGA
>JAWLRI010001060.1:470911-487557 GCA_034781795.1 Crypturellus tataupa | reverse complement strand
GGAAGGGAAGGGAAGGGAAGGGAAGGGAAGGGAAGGGAAGGGAAGGGAAGGGAAGGGAAGGTAACATCCCAAACTCTCCAGAACCTCTGATATCGGTGGCAATTACTCCTAGCTCTGTCTAAGAGTTGGGGATGCAAACAGCCCCTCGATGGGAGTCGGACTGCGAGCTGGCCACACACCCTGCACATAGCATAATTCTTTCCATTGACACTTATTCAAGTATCTCTTCTCACTGTCTGCTTTATTTTTTAGGATTCAGATTGCAGATAAGAGAAAGAGGGGAGGGAAGGATGCAATATGGGTTGTGTGCATATTACTCAAGGTGGAAATTTGCTTAGCAGGGGAAAAAATATCCAGGTATTATATTGGCATTACTTCTTTACTAATATTACTCCCATTTCCTTTTCCATATCTTTACACTCACTAGCATATGATAATTTTATACAGATATATTTTATATATATTTATGCAAATATAACTTATTTAATATAAATATATATATTTTTATACATAAAATACTGTTAGGAAATACACTTTGACATTGCTTTGTTGTTGCTGGTTTTAATAATGCCTGAGCTTTAACCAATTATTTTACTGTTTGGAAACCTTACGATGACATCTACGCAAACAGCTTAGTCTCTCATCTGAGCGAGAAGAGCGGATGGAGGTGGAGGCACTGAATATTTCTTTAAAGTCAGAAAGATCTAACGTGAAACCATTAAGAACCAGCATAGGTTTAGGAAAGGTAAGTATTTGTGGGGATGCAAAATATTGGTCCCCAATGGGCTTGCACAGCGAAGGTGAAGGGTTCCTTCATTTGGTAGCCTATGCATATTTGAGGGTATTTGCCTGGGGTGTCTTCTGTAGCCCATGCAAGGTCAATGGGTATCATCATCCCATCATCAATCATCATCCCTGAACAACACGTGGGCACCAGGGTCCTCTGCCCAAATGCTAGCATCTTCCCCAAAACTGGGACAAACAACATGTTTATGTTCCTGCTAAGAAGCTCCCCATGCCTGTCCCTCCAATGCCTACTTTTGAGTTTTATTCCTCCTTCCTCCAAGTTAAGATTTGTCTGGTTTATGAGAGAAATAAATAATCCCCCTCTACAGTCCAGCTTTCCAGCAACATGGGGAAAGTTAGCACTTTGGCCAGGGCTTTCTGTAGGCTCTAAGCTATGCATTGAATTTAAATTTAATAGTTATTGCACGTTACACAAATGATGATTAAAACCATATTGATTGAGGTTTAGCAGCTATGTGAGAAATGCAGATCTTCTTACAGAGCTGCTCCATAGGCAGAGTGTGCTTTTAATAACTTGCTGCTCATCAAGGGATGGTTTGGAAAGAGGAAAAGGAACTGAGAGCAAAAGGCCAGACAGAGAAGCACAGTTGGTTGGAAAGATCATAAGGTTGTAGGTTCGGGTGTCTCTCACTCAGTTTCCATCTCTGGTACACACACTCATAAAATGCTACCTACATGTTGACATGTGTCTTAGTTCCCATCTGTAAATCAAGGCGGACCTACCTTACATGCGATAGTGGACATGCCAACAAGCCTCGTGAGACCAGCATTCACACTACATCTTGGAGAAGCAGCCTACACGCTGGCCAAAATCTCAGAAGATAAATTGCAGTGAGGGATGTGTTGTCATAAGTGCTTTTCAGGTCGAGGCCTGCAGCAGACATGCTTGAAAACCTCAGGAGCTGCCCAAACAGGGTGTGCTTGTTGTGCTCTCATCAGCCCTTTTCCTAGACTCGACCAAGTTCATTCCCTGGCAAAGGAGAAACAATCTCTTGCGTCCTGATTTGTCTGAGACCAGCACTCCGGAAAATGAACCAGAAAATAAGAAGTACCTCAAAGTTAGCCTGCTGAGGGCAGTGCAAATCCTCTGGAACTCTGCTCTTGGCTTGCAAAATTTTGAGGGTAAGAGGCCCTCTCTGTGCTTTACCTCTCTGCAAAAAGCCATCTAGGACATACTGCATAGAGATGAGTGCCCTGTAAATGTGAGGAAAAAGAAGTGACAAATGCAGGTCTACAAGATGAATTATGGAAGGAGATGAAAGCCAGGTTTGCTGAAGAGCTCAGCTCAGCTTATTTAAAATAACTCGGTAAAGTTGGACTGCCCTTGGCCAAGGTCTCCTCAGTGAAGGTCCTTCCTCTCCTCTCCTGAAAGAGTCTCCTGACCATGACGAACCCTAGAAAACCATGTTCAGAGGATCCTGCTGCACTGCTGGCTTGCAGCCATCCAGCACCAGACTCAGAAAGCTCCAGATTTTTTGCTTTACAAGGGTGCAGTCTTGAAGAAGCAGTGATATTGAAACTTAAACAACTAAGTTATAATATAAAAAAAGTATATATTATACATATATTTGTATGTAATAGATATAGCTATACATAATTCTATATAATAGAGAGGAACATATAAAACTTGACATGTTTTCATCTTTTTGCCCCTCTGACCTGAATGACCAGTATTTAGGCTCTATGAATTTCAAACATGGCAGTAAAGGGTTTGGGGTTATTTTTTTTTGTTTAAGAGTTTTTTTTTTTTTTTTTTTTTTTTTGCAACTTTATAATGAAGAGTTGGAAGAAAAAAAAGTCAAAAAAAATGAGAAGAAGAAAAAAAACACTTACTACTATGAATTTTAGAGGTGCATTGAACAATTTCAAAATTTTGAGGGGAAAAGAATGCCCAAATTGAAAAAAATGTTCAACCACTAAAAATTTGGGGTCTTTTTTATGCAAGAAGGAAAGAATCCTCCAAAATTAACAGCTACTTCAGATAAAAAAAATAGAGATATAATTAAATAGAAAAGCTAAAGCTGGTAATTTTATTTATCTTTTTTCAGAATTTTTTTTTTCAAAAATCCTAAATCCTCAAGAATCCTTAGCAAAATCCATGTGCACATGGAAAAACACTCTGGTGTCACCAAATGCCCTTCTCAAATCTCTCCCAAAGAAGTATTTTTACAAGAAACATCACCCAGCGCTACAAACACAAGAGACATACAGAGATAGACAGATTTTCTTTGGCCCAGAAAACTCATGTGGAAATCTCCTCCAATTTCCAGCACTGTTTAGTTTTGGCCCAAAGAATGAGCAGCTTACACCGCAGAGAAACCCTTTTTTGTTGTATTTTGATAGGTTCTTGCCTAATGCGTTACTGTTTCTTCACCATTTCAACTCATTTTGCTGGAAGTGCAGAGGCAAGGAGCAGCCCCTGTTTACATCCCGAAGAGTCAGGAGGGACGAACCGTTATTATCGCCTACGTCCCAAGGGGGTAATTGAGGCATAAACACATATCGTATGGCTGAATCACCATTGCCTCCAGGAAAACCAAAAGTTGGACTGAGTGTCTCTCCTAAAGACAGCCTCCCCCTTCAGCTTTTCAGCCTTGCAGTCCTTTCTTTCATTCCAATCTGATTCTGTTTTCCCTTTTTCCCCATCCCTGTCTTTTCAAACCCACTTAGGCAGCTCTGGACCACACATTTCTCCCAGGGGATGCTCCCATCCCCGAAAGCTCCAGCATCCTGCATCCCTTCTCCGATGAAAAGCTCCACTGGCTCAAGGTCAGTGTTGATCCCAAAGCTGAAAATACCCTTTGCCCTTCCATACTCCGATTCATTTCTGTGAAGACAGCTGCCAAATTCATGTCAACCCAGAGCAGCTGCCCTGGAGAGAGGAAAAGGAGACAGAAAGGTGCTTTCCCTGCTATTAAAAGCTGCCACACAATGACGAGCTTGGCCAGGGACGTGCCGTGCTGCTGGCGTGACGTGGACGGTGATAAATAGAGAGGAGAATAAAAGAGCAGAGGAGCCTTTTAGAGGGGTGTTGTGTCAGCTTGGCATTTCAGTTTTGCTTATTGCTGGGATTCATCCAGAAGCACCAGAGCAAATTGCTAATGGGGAGCATGACCATCATCGGGATTTTATGGGCAATATGGCCCATTTTTAGTGCCAATTTCTGAGAAAAGATCTGCAGTAGCTGAAGACTTCAGCCTCATAGCTGGAAAGGCTTTGGAAAAGGTGGGACAACTACCTTCCCACTCTCATCCCAAGAAATCAAGACCCACCATGGCTTAAAGTGCCTAGATCAGATCATTCCTAGAAAGCGAAATAGGGTCCTCACTGCTTCATGAGGACTAGAGATGGGAAGGATGTGGGGCTTTCTTCCAAACCTGATAGAGATAGGTCGGATCCAGCATCTTGAGGGTCTATTCTCCTCCATGGACAGCCATAACCAGAATTTTGGAATACTCCACCATTTGTGTTAGACTGTTAGCAGAGTCTGGAGCAGAACAGCTAACATTCAGCCAATATTTATACCATATAAAACACCCCTCAACTAGCAGAAATTGTGGTTGGTAGAGCTATACACCATGGTACAAATCACCATCTATTTGGATTAAGGCACTAAAATGGGCTGGGCACAAAAATGACCTGGCAAAGGCTCTTGAACTGCCTCCAGATAATGGTTTATATGTCCCTACACCTCAGGGCACCTTCTTATTTACTTCCACTCCATTTGATGAAGCTTAGGAGCTGGTCTGAGGGGGAAAATGAACAAATTTCTAAAAGCACCTTTCTTTACAGTGAGACAAATGGGTGCCTAAATAGACTAGCTCAACCTTCAATATTTAACTTGAAGATAATTGAAATAGGATAGGTGAACCTCACTTTTCTTTTTCTTTCCTAACACACCCCAAATCCTTCTCCCTAACCAAAATCTTTGGTCTCAATAGAGCAGGAAGGGGTCAAAAACCCTACACAGGACAAGAGATTAAAGAGTTAAAGAGGACTTAAGCCCTATGAAACAAGTACCAGCCACTAAGGGGCATGAAATGCCACCTGCTCATGTGAGAGCCTTTGGCCTCTATTACTCATCCCATATTTCCATTTGGAGTAGGCCAAGTATAGCAGGTATCTAGTATCTAAAATCTTCCTCTGAAGCTAGAGGAGTCCCCACCATTATTACACTGAATACATAAATATATATATTTTTTTCCTCTAAGTACCTAAAGGTCTTCTACCAGATCAATCCCATTTCTAAGGACATACCTAAGAGGCCTTTGCAGCTTGCTAAATGAAAAATAAACCACACAAAGCTTACATATGTTTTCACACCTTCCCAGAGCACCAGTCTGCAGCAAGAACAGTAACTCTGAGGTAAATCCCATAAAAAAAATCATAGGGGAAAATTTCTTACTGACTCCCACAAGATGCAATGGGGTCTGCTGTTCTTGCCAAGCTGTCAGTCATTTTTGCATCCTCAAGGGCTTGATGCTCATTTTTTTCTGTGTTTGGGCATCTCATGAAGAAACAACTGAGAGAAAAAGGCCCATCTTGGGCTCACTCGGGCCTTACAAGTGCCTGCTCACTTCAGAAACCAGCAAATATGTGAGCACGGGAGGGAAATTGCCCTCTAAAAGTGATGCACCATAGGCCAATAATAATAAAGGCAATGGCAGTGGGAATATGGAACACCTGGGAGGAATGAAATCAAAGGAAAAAATAGGCTGGAGAGAGAAAAAGGTGTTAGGGCTCTGGAAGGTTGTACCAATGCGGTAGCCACATTCAGCTGTCTTGAAATCTGATCTTTGGAGGTTCACCAGGGTAGAGAATTCCCATTTCATCCTCAAAAAAGACTTGGCCAGGCTTAAGAACCTGGCATGAATCACAGAATCACAGAATGGTTGAGATTGGAAAGGACCTGTAGAGATCATCTAGTCCAACTCCCTGCTCAAGCAAGGACAGCTAGAGCACATGGCACAGGAAATCTCCTTCAAAGTCAAACATGATGTATGCCATGCTTATCCTGCTCCAATTGTCTCTGCATCAGAGGGAAGGAATCCTAATCTGACTCCCTCCAATGCACTGGGAAGTTTTGTATACTGGCATAGACACGCATCCCGCAGCTCACACACAGGCTGGTGTCCTTACACATCTGGATACACAAACCATACATCATCCTCCAAAGACGTGTCCAAAACCTCTTGCACACCTGCAAAGTTCCTAGAGATCAGGGACCACCTCTCCAACACACAAACTCCTCCAATTCATGATCACAATGTCCCATCTCACTCACCTACACATTCAGATATTCATTACTTCTGTAATCTGAATTTTGTAACAACAGCTCTTTTTTTTTCATATTACCCATTCACCTCAAGAGGAAAATTCTTTTTTTTAAACCACAAAATAACACCCGCTCTGTCATTCACCACTCTAAGACCTTCTTATCCATATACCTGCCATTAACTTATATAGCTTTCTCCTATGTTCAAGCCTTCCCAGCTACCTCCAAATTCTTTGTTTTAGTCACTTCAACCTGGAATTAATTCTTCATCTAGGCACCTAAAACCACTCCAGCAGTCCCTACTAGCAAGGCATTTATAAATATAGCTGTTATTTTAGAGAGGTACTTTGAGGCAATGTAGTTATTAAGTACAACTACCTACAGTATGTGGTATCCCTTCCAAGCCCTCATATATGCCAGCTATCTCCATAGGGCCTTTTTTATAGCCAGGACGCAGTGGACTTTGGGTGTGCATCATCTAAGCTAACTTTAGCAGCTGCAATGCTGGTGTTCAAATAGTTGTCCCATTTCCCACTTTAATAAACAGATTGACATCTCCCAAGGGTGATTCCATCCAACCCTTTATAGGTGTCCAGCACTGCTGAACCTCAAGACAGGTTTTTTCTGCTGATTATTGATCATCTGTTTAGGGGCAGAGAGAAGATTTACAAAGACTAGGTAAGCTGATCCCATTTTCTACATCCATTAGATTAAAATATTACTTCTGTGTAGCATCAACCTTATTTTTCACAAAAGCAAAGTCTATTTCTGACAAAATATTTCCACTATTAAAGGACAACAGTCAGTTTGGAATAAAAGTTAGATATAGGAAAAAGTCCATCTCATTGCTCTGAAGTCCTTTTAGGACCATCTCTTCTCCAAAGCAAAGAGAAAGAAAGTTCTAGTGAAATTTTTTTCTTAAAAAAAAATCCTCATAGGCTGGACTATACAATACAGAAAATAATAACTTTTTTTTTTTTTTTTTTTTTTTTTTTTTTTTTTTAGTGAGTTTCAAGCAATATTGAATTCTATCCAATCTCTTTTATACCTTTCTAAGTATGAGGTCAAATCCTGCAGTGATGTGTACGTATATGTATCATTAAAACTTCAGAAGTTAAAACCTCAGAGGAGTAACTATTACTTAAGGAAGTATAAGCCACATTTAACCCAGTGTCACTGAGAACCATGCATAGGACACAACCTTGACCATGAAGGTGCCAAAAAGAAAAACAATGGGAAAAATCTGATATAATTTTGGACCGTGACTGTGCAAGGATAATATAACAGTCAAGGAAAACAAAATGAGAATTAGTTTTCTCTTTCACATGACTGTTTTTATTTTGAGATTTTTTATACTAAAATTGGATTGCAAAAGTGAAAAACACCAAATAAAAAATTGCATAATAAGGTCTGAGAAAAAAATATTTATAATTCGAGACATTCCCATCAGAACATTGCATTTTGACAATATTTAACATTTTGTTTGGGTATAAGTTTGTTTTCTTCCCAGTTTTTAACTATGTATTATCTTTTTCATGAAAACAAGAACCAGTCTCATCCTGGAATGCTGAAAGGGGATGTTTGAAGGATTTTAAACCTCATTAAGGCATTTTTTTCAAATGTTGTACAATGATCTGGGGAGGTATTCTGATCTACACCAGATGGTCTGTGCTCCACCAGAGATGGGTTGAGGAAAGAGGAAACTGTGTATTTGCCAGACCCAGCCCTGTGCGCAAAGAGCTTCAATTTTGACAAATGTAATTTTGATGCAAAACATTTAATTGGAAAATTCCCAGGAATATTTCTCTATAGAATATCATCTCCTTTTGCTATGAGTTTAGGGAAGCAAACCCCTCCAGATCCAAATGATACATCTACTAGTGCTTTTCCTGTCCAGTTTTGTATATATCAGACAACAGAATATTCTCCACAAAGAACAAGAGATGTAACCATGGGAGAACTGGATCTACTTTTTAGAAACTCAATACTTATTTTGAAGTACTTTAAAAGCATCAGGAGAGTCCCTAATTTTAAATTCCACTGGAAGGAGAAGTAATAACTTGGATGGAGAAGTGTGCAGAATGAATAGTTTAAAAAAATGCACAAGTGAATTGATTTCAAATCCTATTTACAGAAAAATGTATTTGATGATTTTGAAACCATGGTGTCTACAAGTATGCTCAGCTATTTCTTTTTTTGAGTGCTCCTAGGTTTTATTTTTGCTGTTGGCTTTAGGTGTTTTTTTTTTCATTACAAATTATCTGCACTTCGCTCCCCCCGACCTTCATACCACAGTAGCATAGTGTCCCAGATAAATGTAGCTGTGTCCTCTAAGAGAGGTTATTGCAATTGCCCTCTCCTCCCCTTACAGTGCAGGAATTTTAAGTACAGGGACATGAACAGAGAGCTGAATCCCACCACGTTCCACTCGCCCAAGGTCACAGAGGGAGCCTTTCTCAGAGCACAGCATGAACATTGGCGTCGGTAGCCTAAACACTATGCCAAAAATTAATTCCTTGCACACTGAATTCTTCTTCTTGATATAGTAATAAAGAATTACTCTTTTGCATCAGTATTTAAAGTGAAAAATCTGAAGATTTTTCATGATTCGAGACAGAAAAAAGCACCCCCAGGCCTCACCCCAGAGTCACCCATTTGCTTTGCTGCAGAGCTCCCTCTCTTTTCTTAAAGGAATCCCTTTTGCAAAAAAAAAAAAAAAAAAACCTTATAATGCCTTGCAGTGTCCACATGTCATGAATATTCAAAGTAAAGTACAGATGGAAAATGCCTAAAGATGTATGCAGGGTTTCTGGCATTCCCTGTGAAAGTGTATGGTGCAGAAAAAGCAAGTCATACTCACTTTTTATCTTATTTGCCTATGTCTCTGATATTCCATTTCATGGTCATATTTCTGTGGGAATATACTACCTCTTTCTCTTCATTCTTTGAGGCAAAACTCTTAAACTTATCCGATATATAAAATAATCGGACAGGTCTCATGTCTCTTGGGGGAAATCTTTGGAAGAGACCCTGAAAGCAAGAAATCATCCAAGAAGTCTACATTTTTGCCTGAGTTTCTCTCAGCTCTCCAAAACACACTCACACACAGTCATTGTGAGAGTCCATGGGGCTTTTCTGAAAAAATATGTTTTCCCATGGGAAAACCATGGGAAAACATATTGAAGTGATGTCTACCTACTGCATTGCAGGCAGGCACTGATGATCCAAGCAACGCTCTGAGCCTGCTCCTAGCCCAACATATGGCCTTGTCCGTTGGCTAATAACCAGCCAGCTGAAACACAGTCCAGACTTCCCGATATCTACATGCAACCTGCTCTGCACAGCACCTTAAAGTTTCCTGCTGAGGTTGAAGATGCCTGTGAGAAGTGGAATTTGCGCTTCGAAGACGAGAAGGGACAAACTGGTCAATCCCCTCCGCCCTCACTCTACCCAGTCATCAGCATTCAATGTACCACAGCCAGAAGAACCATCACCAACCCAAGACCCACCAGCCCTGAATGCTTTCTCCTGTATCAGGTTAAGACATACATACTTTGATAGAAGCTGGGTTAAATTCAACTTCTTTTTTGGGCTCTGGTTCTGCTGGTTTTGGTGCTGGTTTAGGTTCTTCTTTCTTAGGTTCGGCCTTCTTAGGTTCAGGCTTCTTCGGGGGCATGTTGGTAGACTGTTTTGCAGAGAAAGAGAAGCAGACAGACAGACAGACAGGAGAGAGGCAGCTGCTGCAAGACAAACCACCAGCACGAGGCTTTATCCCCGTCCAGTCTCTTAAAGTCACACATTGTGTCACTCTCCAACCTGTCACATACCAGGGCTTACAATAGGGCCACTGCTATAAAAGGACAAGACATCTAAACAGCTATTTTGGAGCACTCAGATAGAGTATTGTAACAAATTAGCACTTAAATGGAAAAAGAGTTTGGGGATGCTGAGGTTGAGGCTGGCATTGGGTCAAACATTTTTAGTGTGTGTGCATGTCCGTACCTGAACAAGAAGGAGGTTAGGTTATGTTCTCAGTCTTCTGGTTGGATTTTTTGCATTCCTGGGCCATGCTGCCACTTACCTTCCCTGTTCAAATGCTGCCAAGTATCTTCACTCTTGACTGTCTTCAATAAAAGACACAGATTTACATTTAAGCATTAGGATGGTGGTATATGGGAAGCCAGCCACTATCATAACAACTGGTGCAGAGGGGGAATTTATGTCCTAGATCACTCGTTTTTTCCTAGGAAAGTGCAAAGAATCAGTATTGTTTCTAGCATTCTGCAGGGACACATGCCTATGGGCATACTCACACATACGCACACACACAAAATCAAGGATAATCCCCGGTGTCTGTGAGCAGATCCTTATGACTGAGATTTTCCAGACCTTTCCAGGGACTTGAATGTCAAATTCCAAGTGAAATAGCTTAGATAAGGATATCCATTTTAGGCTTTTCTAATCTTAGCTTTATTTTCATTTATCTAAACTCCTCAAAGCAAAATGGTGTTAATAACTTTCAGAACTTTGCTTACATCATTTTTTTCTAAATCAAGAGATCACTCTCTGCAAATTCATTTTACAGTTACTTCCACAATGCTTAGGTTTTATTTCCCCCAAAAACATTGTCCCTTGTGATGAGACAACTGATCCTTAAATTGAAATGTATATGACAAGAGGATCTGTGCTGATGTCTCAAATAAATATCAGCTACAAACTACAAATCTCTGCTTTTATAGAGTCAATACGTCATCCTGGTAATCTACCATTCCAGATCCCCTGAGACCTACTTTGCTTCCAAGCTTGGCCCCCGGGTGCCTACCCGTCTGTAACTCTGTTATCTGCATTGCTCAGGTGGATGGAGCCCACATCCTATGGATTTACGTGGTAGTCTGAGGACAGACTTTCCCAGTGTACTGTGTGGATTCATTGACCTCTGCTGAAGGGTGTATCCCTAAGATAGAAACCTGCATTTGGTTTCTGAGCCACAGCATGGGATTTGTCGTGCTGGGCATGCAATAGAGATGCACTAGATGATCCCACCTGGCTTCCAGCTGGCATTCTTGAAGGGTGTCAGTCTACAATAAGCTCTGTGTAGTATCTGCCAGTTGCATATAGATGTATTAGACACTGTGGGATATCAGAAATGCAGCTAGGAACATTTATGTAGGCAAATTAATCTCATCTCTATAAATGATTAAATTATAATTTAGGACATCCATACCCTCCCGGATATGGTAGGCAGAGACATCCCAAACAACATCACTTACATTTAAGTAACGGAGTGAAGCCATAGGCATCCACAGTTGAAAGAACCCATTGAACGTATGGAATAGATCTACATTGACTTTGATGGGAATACAGGCCCCCAGCTCATATGTACAGGGAATATTTACATTGCAGACACCTTAAATTAAGTAAAATGAGTTCCACACAAATTCTATCTTTCCTTACGATTGGGATACCACAGCAGTGTGCCTGCCAATGTCTAGTGCTTATCTGAACAGGGTTTCCCATGGTCTTCACAAAGACAACAAAAAAATGGTGTGGAAAATGTCTAAGTGGTCGCTACAAACTATAAGTACTTCTGCAAAGAAATAATGCAAAACAACCTACGCGCCCCATCCCCCCCCCCCAAAAAAAAAATAAACAAACATATATATATACATATACATATAAAAAGTATAGTTTTTGTGCCTGCTAAGAATTTCTATTTTATTTATTTCTGCATTGAAATAAGCTGTGTCTGGAGGATAGTAGGAATGCTCTACAGATCCAAGCAATGTCAATGAGCAATTTCACCAAGTTCTCCCACGAAATATATCTTACTTGACCTAGCAGGTCCTGCACAGACTTGGAAATTATAGATTCTGTTCGTTCAAGAGAGAAAAACAAATCAGCTACAAGTTCTCCCCTCACCTGCACGCTCATAAAAAGACATTAGAGAAATAAAAGTAAAGATAGAAGACACAGAAAGGTGGCTGAAAGGCCACCTCTGCCTGCTTCAGATTCTCAGCTCAAGTCATAAAAGTCAACAGTCAAACTGTCATATGAAGATTATTTATGTTCTGTATATATTAATCATAAAGTATATTCACAACACCGCTGTCTGGATACCCTTTAGAAAAATCCAAACTTGCACTTCTGTCAAAATCAAAACAATCCGTATCATTCTGCTACTTTCGTGTGATTTGCAAAAAAAATAGACTTTTGAGGAGGAGGCTTCTAACAACACCGAGAACTCCCATTAAATATTTGGAGATTTCATATTTTATTATATGCTATTTGTGTGCAGCTATACCAAATATAATATAAAATTCAAAGTCAAAATATGCCTTTCCTTCCAAAACTTCTTTCAGGAGGAAGATAAGCAACAGCTTCAATGAACAATGAAGCCAAAATCTGAAATCACACTTTATAAAACACAATATTCATTTTCTGACAGGCTTTAATGAGTGTACTACATATGAGATTATAACACATAAGGCATATAGGAATAAAGACTAAGATCTTGAATAAAGAGAGTAGAAAAATGTTAACATTTTGTTCAGTTTTAGGGTTGGTCCAGTTAAGACACATCCATGTGAAAGCCTAAAGGAGAGCAGATGAATCATGCCTTAGAAAAGACTACTTCCCTCCACTAAAGGGAGCCCAGGTGGCTAGATTATCTGAAAATGTCTGGTTAAGGAAAAATGAATGCTATTCAAGATAATCCAACAGACCAACATCTATGTCATGCCCGCACCATCCATCTGAACCACCAGTAAGGCAGGAGGGCAAGTAAAACAACAGACATGAGACTGACTACAAACCAGTGGCTAGGGTTGGAATTTGGAAAAGATCAGACATACATTTCCAGCTTTCTGCATTATTTCTAAATTTTCCTGAAACATCTGAAAAAAATGAAATACTTCCTGTGAACTGCATAGCTTGTTTTCAGCAGGGATAATAATACTGGTCTGGACCTTCCTGGATGAGAACATTAATTTCTACACTATATTGGTATTCTATTAATTTCTGGCTGCAGAGTGACCCTGTTTGGACGTAATTAACTCTCTGCTAGACCACTGCTTAGGAGGGTGGTAGGAAATTCTCCAGTGAAGTAGGAAATGTGAATATGATCAGTTCCAGTGCATCTCTCCCTGGAGCATGAGTGCTCTGCCAACTGTTCTGCACCAAATTAATATGTAAAGATAATGGTGGTTGCCATGACCTGATCAAGACTCAATAATTAAACATCAGTAAACAAAATAAAATGGTCCAGAACTTGCTCTTTGCTCCAAAGGGCAAATCTCATGCAATTTTGGTTGAATTTTATACAGTTCTTATGGGATGATTGCATTCCAAATGACTGTTGGGAACAGTCCTTCATCTGGGCTGTCTCTTGAATCATATCTGGGCATTGCCAGGGAAATCTATGTGATTTCTGCACATAAATTCCCACATATGTTTGTTCAACTATGCAATGCTAAGGCAAAGCAGGGCAAACCACTGTCAGGTGGACACTTTGGATCAGTTCCATGGATTAAAGATACTCCAATGCCCTGTTAATACTACTGTAAACATCCAAATTAGTACACCTAATCTTGCCTTAAATACTCCATTCATTTCTTCCCTGAGGATCCCTAGAGTCTCAGCAGCTGAAAAAGAAGAAGGGAAAAGGGGAAAAAAAATGACCAAAAATCTCTCTTTTTATTAATAGGTTTTGAAGCGGCAAAAAAAAAATGTGTTCTTCAATTTTTTCTGTCATGCTCATGACAGATGTTAGTGGCAGATTGCAGTGCCAAAAAGCTGTTCCAGCATTGCTCTAGAGTATTATATGAGTCTGGGTTAGCTGTGAATTTTCTAAAATTCTCTTGATCATTGGGGTATGATAAGTATCTTCTGAGTGCTGGGTTGGGATAGTCTTCAAAGGGAACAGTTTCCAAGCAATTTCCAAGTAATTTCCCACAGAAAATTTGGACTTAAGAGCTCAAAAAATAAAATGTAATTAAAAAATGAAATATTCTGGCCAAAATCTGAATCATTTTAGTTTGGGAAGACTGCCATAGTGCCTTATGATTCCCCTCCCCTTGGTATGTCCATCTCCCCACTTTTACTACATTTACTACGATTTGTTGTAGTTCCTCCAGAGCAAGGAGAAATTGTACAGAGGGAGGTGAACCCCTGTTTTTCGAGAAAAATGAGAGCCTAAGGTGAACAGCTTGCACGAAATAACATTGTGAGATGCTTCAGCTCAACTATTTGGGGCTGAAACATATCAACTTTCAAATATTTGGCTTCTCAACAAAAGTACGTTCCCCTCCTCCCCCCAAAGTAGATAATTTTTTTCTGTTAAAAATAAAAATAAGATAAATCTTTGAGTTTAAACTTCAATTATCCCTTGAAAAACAACCATTGATAGAAACCCTCCAAACATCTTTAACTGAGAGATTGAGAGCACGTCAAAGATGCTCTCCTCAACCAAAAGTTGTTGTGCAACTTTTCCCAATAAGGAATGCTGTCTTTAAAATTATAAGATGGCCACAGCTTGAGCATCTTCCCCAGAGAGCAGCGAAATCTTGTTTTTAGAAGATTTGCAACAGAAGATGATTTTTTTTTACTTCTTCAGTCCCCAACACAGCAGATGTCTTGTCAGCTGTCGGATGAAAGAAGAAAGCTCCAAACCACATCTGCTCATATGACTAGTCAACCTCTATGCTTTTATAACAAAGTTATAAACAGAAAGTCAGATATTGCAAATGGCAATAGCATTTCAAAAATAGTTAATGAAAACCAACAAAAATATCCCAGACAAGGAACTGAGAAGGAATCTCCATTTCTCTGTGTATTTTTGGTCAACTCTAGAGCTGGTCGGTTTTCCCATCCATACCTTAAGTCCTGAAGGACTAAAATAATACCAGTTATGAGAAGAAGAAGCACCAGTGTGTGCAAGAGCAGAAGTTGTAGAGGTGGATGGGTGCAGAGGGGAACCTGAGCAGACATTTGTCTGAAGGGAAGATGCAATGAGTAATGGTAGAGGATGGAAATGAAGGAAAATAGGAGAATTTGCTTTGAGATTACTGCTGCTCCCACTTTGGGGGGCTGATTTGCCTGCTCTACATTACTACCACTCCTATAGGAACATCAGCTTGAGTAAAGAATCAAAGTTTGTCTTTGGATCAACTCTTCAGCTGCTATAAATCAGTGATTTCCACTGACTTCAAGGCAACTATGCTGATTTATACCAGCTGTGGATAGGGACCAGAATAGTAGATTGTCTGGCAGTAACCATCATTTACTGTATGACTATTGGGATCAGGAGAACACATGTTTGCTGTTCATCATATTAAAAAAAAAAATAGAATGGCTGTATCTTTTATACAGAAAATGTAATACTGAGAAAATTAATACCAAGCAACACTGCTGACACAAAATTCAGTGCAAGTGTGCTCCTGTTCCTGAAGAGATGTTGGATTTGGTGGGAAATCGGTAAATTTATTTACATGAACGCTGCAGGGCATGCAGCTCAGTTGAAATGCTTTGTGTGTTAGAGATTTAGCAAATTTTCAGAGTCTCACTCTAAAACCTCTAAAAGCCTCTGAAAATCAAGATGGTCCTTCAGCAGCTTGTTGATGTGGTGTTAGGAAAGTCTTAGTGGCCTAATGAACAGTTATTTTCAGGCTATAGGATTGGCTCTATCTTTTAGATGGTGATATTGCAGATCCTAGGGCTGGTGCTAAAAGCAGAAGACAAGACAATTTATCAGGAAGACATCCCCCCACAAATTCATCATTACCTTGGGTTTTCAAATGTGCAAAGACCATCAAAAGGAAAACCAGCACTGCACAACTGACTCTAATGGAGATGTGGCATTTTATTCTTCTCCTCTCTGCTCCTTCACTCCATTTTTTTTTGGTACTGGATGAGATCAGTGGCTCAGATGGCAATGCAACTATTTTTTGCAGCTTTTGACCATCCCTGCTTGTACTTGTGCTGCAATGTGGCTGCTGTAAATCTCAAAGCTGAGATTTCAACATTTCAAGTTCCTGCTAGACCACGACCAGAGACAGCTGCAGTGCAAAGGTGGATTTCTGCTTTTGTCTCAGGCTGTGCTGTTTACAGTGTAGTTAGCTGAAAAACAATCCAAGGGACTAAAAAAAGTAATAGCTGCTCTCATCCAGAGAATGAGAATTCAGAAAAGTCTAGCTCTATACTAGAGAAACAACTCAACAGGGCCCAGTAATGGGTGCAGGAGAACAACTTTTCTGGATTTGCCGCAAAGTCTGAGGAGAAACATTTCAGCAGACTTCTCTGACCTACTATTGGACATGTGGAAAAAAAATGAAAAAAATGAAAATTAATCATACAGCAGTCCTAAAGGGATCATCAATAACAGGTCACACACTTCACTCCTCTCTGAACATATACGTGTACATAAATAGAGAGTCCAGCGCCGGGCCGCGAGGATGATCAGGGGCCTGGAACATCTGCTCTATGAGAAAAGCCTGAGGGAGCTGGGCCTGTTCAGCCTGGAGAAGAGAAGGCTGAGAGGGGACCTGATCAGTGTGTACAAGTACCTCAA